>JAVTVY010005229.1:0-39416 GCA_036873755.1 Hanleya hanleyi
AGACATGTCTGAAGATAGCAATCAGCATGAGTTGAATTGATCGTCCAAGCGCAGGTGTCAACAGTATCGTTCAACGATAAGTTTTCCTCAAAGTGGCCCGGACGTCACACTGGCTCTAATCTTGTGAGACGATGTCTCCATAAAGGAGAAGGAGCGTTGATGGCGAGTTGGTTAAACCAGTCGGCAGTCTTCTTCAACCCAGACGGTGATCATGGACTAGTGATGTCCGCTGATGGGTCTGTTAGAAGTGATGAGAGAGGAAGACAGCTGGAACCTCTTGTCGGCTCTATAAAGAGTGCTCCAGGCCTCTGACTGGATATAAAAACCTCTTCTCCTCCAGCAGGTACACGAAATCTGTTAGCGCTGGAATCTGGTACAGTCTTTGGACATCTGGTCCCTGACGTGTGGAATCGTTCTGAATGACGAAATCCGGGATGGGATGAAAGGCTCTGGTTGATCAGTCTGTCATCCTTGTCAAGGAACTAGGTTCTACTGCGCAATGCTCTGATTGCGTAGTGAAGACTGTCATGGAGCTGTCTTGCAGGACAGGATCTTGACTGCAGTTGGTAGAACTGATTCGAATGGCAGGCGTAAGAATGCCCTAGTACCACATCCAGGTCTCCTTGGGTGGTAATTGATGTGTTCGGCGAGACTGTAAGGTGAAGACCATGGAAAGCTGAAATGCTGGAATGTAGTCGGTTCCGTGGGTGAACTTGACAACTCTGGATGATGCTGAGTGATACCCCTGTGTACTGCTTGACTGAGATTCCCTGCCCTGATACAGATGCAGAAGGAAAAACCAGCTGTTGCTGGAACAGAAACAGTGTTGGCCACAGGTCCTCTACTATAGTACCTTCTCCGGGCTTGATGCGACTGTACAGTAAATAGTAGCTTGCTGCTGTCCTTGTCTGTACAATTGGTCCTGGAGAAAAACCCTGGTCTGCAAGGAAATTCTGGACCGTAGCAGACGTGGGGGTTCGGCCGTTGCGGTTCCCGGTGGCCCCGTGAAAAGTGATCTTCCGGTTGTAGTACCTTGTAGGACTTGGAGAAAGCTGTCGGCGGGAACCCTGAAGTGATGTGAAACACATGGTGTTGTGACATGGTATTGCTGATACCGTGCTGCTAGGACCAGTGTTGATGTTTCTAGAAGACAGTGACTGGAATCTTGCTCCCCCCCAAACTTGACGCAACTGACGACCGTACTGAACGTCCGTAATCAATGCTGATGTGATGTACAACCGCAACCTCCAAGGGGGACCGCCTTCTAGCGTAGATATCCCTAAGGAAGATGATGCGTTGCTTGTCTGTCGTGGTATCCATGTGATGTGTCAGCTATCTGTTGCCGGACTAATGGCCCCCTCTAAGCTATGAATTCCGCATCGGTGAATGTGAAGTTCTATGTGCTTGGTTGAAACTGACTCAGGCATCGCCACTCTGGAATGGGGGTGAAGATGTTCCGGGACGAGCATCCTTAGATTGCTTGTTCTTGCGCTCAGGATCAGTTGTAGTTGAGAAACTGTAATGAGGAGTACCTGGAGCTAGCCAAAACTGTGCTAGGTCCCGGGTGAGTAGTAGACTGTAGTTCCATCCCACGGGCCTCTGTGTCATGGTGTTGATGGTCTGGTTCTCGGTGCAGGTTCCATATGCCGGAAACCTGCTTGCTGCTTGAATGTAGCCGTACTACATAATCCGTGGGGTCCCTGGAAATATCCCTGGACCGCCATGATCATCGAGGCGAAACTGGACAAAGGCCTCTGGAGACGTCGAAAAGTGACGACAATCGGGAGTCGGAGTCCAACTCCTGTAGAGTCGAATATGCTCAGTAAGTGTCCGGCTCCGTCGTCTGGTCCGGTCTCTACTGTCATCCCGATGAATGCTGGAGTCCCAGGTTCTGTTCTGGAGTCCTAATTCGCCTTCCGGATTAAAGATGACTTTATCCTCGTGTCCTCTTCCAGTGTCCGGGTCCGTGTTGACTTGGCCTTGGAAGGGACCTCAATGTGAAACTAGGCTTTCCCACTGTAGACTGGATGTCTCATCCCAAAGAAAAACGGGTTAAGTCAAACCGACTAGCCGTTTCTCCCGAAATAGATTCCCCTGATCATGATGTCGGGTGTAGGTGGAGTCCTAGATTATCCGATGAGGAGTAGGATCCGGCTCTAGAAGACTGAGGATGATCGTCAGATGAAGTGTCGGGACTTGGAGTAGACCTCACGTAAGGACTGACTTCTTCGACGCTGATCTTCTATATCATCAGGGTCGACCGTTCTACAATCAGGTGAGTGAAGACTCGAAGCTTGGGAAGGATGAAAGGATGACTAGTGGTTTGAAGGTGAAGCTTGAGAACCCTCAATTCTGAATGACGAGGTTGACCTCTGTCCCGGTCGGGAGATTCCCTCTTTGCCTTGGAACTGTCCTTCCTTCTAAGGGCGAACACCACTCTGAGCATGTAGCTTGGGTTGTCCGAGTTCTGACCGGAAAGACCCTCCGTGGCGACCTCCTCTGTAGAGTCGATAAGGCGCCGAAGAATTCCATCTTGGCCCGTGAAAAGGTCAATGATCCCGCTTATGCTTCACGTCTGGATCCTGAATCACCTTGGAGATAGCCGTCAGGAACCAATCAGAGTATGATGTAATTCTGTGTTGTGTCAGCATCATATCTTCCACAGCACAGGCTTGCTTCTGTTGAAGTACCCCCGCTGGTGTCCTCGTGAAGTTCGACAGTCTGTCAAGATCCGGTTCAGACTTCGGGCCCTGAACGGTGGATTGTCTCCGTGAAGAGTGTAAGCCTTGTAAGGACCGGGCTCCTGGAGAGATGACGAAGTCTCCAATTGTCGATCCAGTGCGTCGTATAGGTTGACTGATGCTGGAGATGGTGTGCAGGTTGGCGCAGCTTCCTCCTCAGAAGGTTTGTTAAAACCGTAAAGAGGTGTCGTAGTAAGTTTTCTCCGTTCCCGGCGAGGTCATCAGGCTGCTTGTCATCGCCGACCACCGGTCTGGGCATCTCTGGAGTCAACGTATGTACCGCCGCTATCCTGACTTTGAAGGGTAGCATGTCTTATTCTTCTACCTCCGCCCGACGTAGGAGGTGAATCAGTATGAGATGAGGATGCCGAGGAAGTGGAACGTCGTGCTCCGCTATCCTGACTCTGAAGGGTAGCATGTCTTATTCTTCTACCTCCGTCCGACGTAGGAGGTGAATCCGTATGAGATGAGGATGCCGAGGAAGTGGAACGTCGTGCGTGATCCTCATATCGTGTGATCTCACGGGTCTCCGATGAAGGAACTCTACCCTGGTAAGGGGCTGTGAAGCCTGGGGATGACTGTTTCTTGACCAGGCTTGCCTTGGAAGGTACCCCTGGAGCAGAAGTCTGTTCCTTGGGGGCAGGTCCAGAATGGTGATCTACGAGTCCTGTTCATCTCTGGACTTCCGTTTATCCCGATGCTCCGGGCTACGGTGATGGTGGGTAGACGTCCGCTCCTCGCCATCAATGCTTGTTGACGAGAAACCGGTGAACAGCTTCTCCCTCGTCTGTTGTAAGGTCGCTCCGGGGTATGGTCCCTATGGTACCGACTGGACCGGTAGGCTGGACTAGGTGAAGGGGTCCGACGTCTAGGACGGTCCCTCTCCCGATGATGACGTACAGGATAGGAATCTCGGCGTTGTAACGGTGTGCGACTTCGTTTACGAGATCTGCTTGCCGTAGTACCGAGGTGTGGCTCCGTTGTACGGGTCCAAGCTGGAGTAGAGGCCGGCTCACAGCGTTCTGGCTGAGTCCGTTCCTCATAAGTCCGTGACTCCTTGGATGTGGAGTCTCGGTGATCTGTATAAGTCCGTTCTGCTTGAGTCCGTGACTTCTCAGGTGTAGACTCTCGGCGCGCTGGATAGGTCCCTGTGGTATCCAGCTCCGTGATACGGCTCCGGGTGCGTGGTATGGTTCCGGGCTGTAGTTTCCTCCCGCGGTGCTCCGGTATCGGAGTCACGGTGGTCTGGATAGGTCCGTGAGGTCTCAAGTTCCGTAATACGGCGCCCTGGATAGGGCCGTGATCTCTGGATAGGGTCGTGATTCCTTGGAATCCCGGCCCCTGTAGGCCTTTGGCTTGTCCGACTCCCGGCGTCCGGTATAGAGCCGTAACTCCGTGGAACCGGTGAGCTGTGCTTGAGCCGGGGTCCCGCTGTAGTGGTGGAGTCCGTGATCTTGATTTTCGGACTGCCTTTTTCGCCGTGTCCCTCTGTGTCTCCGGGGTACGGCGGTTCTTTGGGGACTTGGATGAACGGGAGTTGGTATCCGAGTACTCGCTTTGATCCGTGTCTGTGACGGGGCTGTCTAGTAGAGTCCGTGTCAGCACTCTAGCCGGTGCAGTAGAGTAAACCGTATCGCCGTGGCTTGGGCTTGACTGGTCTGCACTTTGCCTATTCTCTCGGTATCCCGTTAGTCTCTGTAGGCTCTTGGCTTGACGGGGTCTCGGAGTTCTGCATTGGGCTGATCTCTCAGAGCCATGGTCCCGTATGCTGATCTAACGTCCGTGGTCTGTAGGTGTGGACTCCCGGTGAGACGTAGACTCTCGGCGTACTGGATAAGTCCGAACTTCATAGGTCCGTGTCGTTCTCTGTCCCGCGGGTAGTACCGCCTCTGGAAGTAACCTCTCTCTCCGATGGTCGGGTCCGAGGTGCTCTGCAGTCGGAGTCCCGGCGCTCTGAGGTGTCGAGGTCCTTGAAGGCCCAGGGTACGGCTCTGTCCCGGGTCCCGGTTCTCCACCAGGTCCCGGCTGGCAGACTTGTCTTTCTTGAGTTGCGGAGACTTGGATGAACGGGAACTGTAATCCGAGGTCTGCCCAGATCCGTAGTTGTAACGGCTCCGGTATAGAGTCCGTATCTCATCTTCTCCGGTGAACTTGAACTAGGCCGTCTTGGGTCTGTAACTTGTTCACCGTCTTAAAATGTAGCTCCAGGGTACTGCTCTTCGCCGTGGAGCTGTGATCCTGTGTCCGTGATCTGTACTGTTTCACGGGATTGTTGTGAAGATTCCACTGGTAACAGTATCGTTTCCAACGATAAGTTGCTGGTAGGAACTTCGTTTACAGCCAAGTCGTTGAAGAGGGCCTGAGTAGCTTGCTTCTCAGCTGGACATCTTGCCAGGTCAATGGCCGCTCTCCAGAGTTGACTGCGTCGCCATAGGTGACTGTAAACACACCTTGAAAACAAAGAAAAATGCAAGTCTTAAACTGGTTAAAACTGACGACATTATTCGTTCCTATAAATCTTTATAGCTGGGCGACTACGTTGGTTCATAATGAACTACGGGAGAGAAAAAATAACCCTAGAGTGCGTCTATAACAATCCAAAAGTTACTGTTTACAGGAGCTCTTTCAAAACAGGTCTTGTCACCAAGACTGCAAAGGAAAAGAGTGATGGACATGCGCGGAGTGCACGCCACCTGGCGGACGATCGACGCAGCGATCAAGGGAGATAATTTTGTTTGCAGGAGATCTCCAAATGGAGGATATTGGCATTTAAGTGATAACAGGTGAAGATTTGGGACACAAACGTAATAATTTTGGATGTTGACTGTGTACAGAGAGCCTTACCAGCATATTGGTCAGTTTCTGGATCTCGAACTACATCACCAACCTGGTAACCAGCTTTGGAATGGATGCAGTTCCCATTTAAAGATATCCATAAGAAATATACATGTGCCATCAGTTGATATTTTTGGGAGGATAATTCTTGTTTCTAATGTTTTAATGACATGAAGACAATCCATGTATATCGACAACCGAGGGGCCGGGTAAACATGCAGGGCAGGGCCCAGAAACCAAGCGTCATACTTCTAGCTTGATGGACTTCTGAACATACTTATTATTATCACGGTAAAACCTGTGTAAACTGACCATGTTTGGGACCAGATTAAAGTGTCTGTTTTGGTAGAGTCCGGGTTGATCAGGGTTTAATATACCTTGAATTTAAAGTGATCGTAAACCCTCAAGTAAAGTTTTCATCAAATGAAAGACCATTGCGAACAGTGTCGGAAAATATTTATTTTAATTTTTTTACGATTTTATTACACAGAGTAAACTGCAAATAAAGCATGGTATTCTATGGTGATATGTTGCAATCATATTTAGGTCCAGTGACGTCACACTGCCTTAATACATATATTTCAAAATTGTATGCATTTTCCAGTGCTTGATTCAAGCTTAAGGTATGTATACTTTGAGTTTCAACACTGACTCACTGTTCCAATGTACATGTTCCAAAATCTGGGAAATTAAATGCAGGATTCAAATTGACTTGACACTCATGAGTCCCCATCTCCCAGATTTTGGCGAAACATGCACATTGGAACAGTGAGTCTTGTGTCGAAACTCAAAGTATACACACCGTAAGCTTGAATCAAGCATTGGAAAGTGCATACACAGTCATGACAGTTAGAAATATAGGCAGTGTGACGTCACTGGACCTAAATATGATTGCAACAGACCACCATAGAATACCATGCTTTAATTGCAAGTTACTCTGTGTAATAAAATCGTAAAAAATTAAAATAAATATTTTCCGACACTGTTCGCAATGGTCTTTCATTTGATGGAAACTTTACTGGAGAGTTTACGATCACTTTAAGTATTGGGACCACGGATAATGTCAGTAATAATAGAAGTTGGTCGGTTTACCCAGGTGTCAGTATTCACAGATTTCACTGTCATGAAGGTATTATTGACAAAGCGATCACTGTATCACCTGAAAATCATCTCCACATCTCCAGATCACTGTACAACTCTCCCTGATCATTCTAAGAAAATTCATCCAGTTGAAAAGCAGAACCAAATAATATTATAGCTTCCATTTATATTCAAAAAGGAAATTAAATAAAAGCCACAAGCATAACTAGCTACATATAGATGTTATATAGAATAAATGTAGAATATCTATTGTAGCTTTCACAGCAGCACTTAAACACATAATGTAACACATTTTTGATGGGGGAACCGAAGGCGTCACATTTGTATCACTAAGGTTTTGATGACGACATGGACTTGCATCAACTTACATCATCGATATACTTGTACATATTGTCACATTGTTGCAGTTCCAGCCTCCAGGTAGATTTGATCACTTTTATAGAACTAATATCACTCATTTTTGCAGTATGGTGTTTCTCTACCCATCAGCTTATGGATTTGCAAGTTATACGAGGTGGGAAAAACAGACTTCATAGCTAGGAAAGCCTTCCTCAGCACGTCACATTTCATGTTAGAATACAGAGGATTCTAAGACGTGGCAGCCATGATTTTATTGCAGCTGTTCATGTGGAAACTATGAAGTAAACACACGGCCCCCAGCACGACTTAAACAGAAATAGATATGCTAGTTGTGATGACAAATCAGCTCAAATAAGTAATTCATCTGATGTTAATGGAAGCATCGAGGTCAGGGCATTTGTTGGAGTAAACTCCATAACATGGGGTAAACACAGTAAATGCAAAATACCCACAAAAAATGCAGGTGGTGGGGGAAGAGAACCTTGAAGCGTGTGCTAACACAGAATGTGTCATGTCCGGTTAGTGCTCTTCTCTATGGCCTGAAAATGACTTTGGCTGAAAATTTCACACATTTACCAGCTCGTTTAACGGTTACTCAATGAACTGTACTGCGCGTTATTGCTGTTCAGAACTGTTCGGAAGAAAAGGGAGAGAGAATTAAGGTTCAGAATTATTTCAGCTTTTTAGCAACGAATCTGAATGTTACTGTTCAATAACTGATTGGTACTCGGGTGTGATTTATCAGTACCATACCCATTTACCAGCCCCATGCAGTTGGGAATTGAAGAGTACTGGTCATCCAAACTTTGCCTGTGTACAACCGAAAAATATCAATCAGCCTGACCACAAATCATGTTGCATTATGGGCTGCAATGAAAGACAAGATCTTCTCTGTCTACGAATGAAAGCTAGCCTACAGTGTTAGGTTTGCTGTGAGAATTACTGGAGAGTTTACTACAGTGTCAGCAGGTATACCTCAGGTGATACAGTGATGCTTCTACCAGAGAATATGTACTGTACATCTAATGTGCTGTTCGGCTCCTCTGGCGGTCGGTCCAGGTTCTGACAGGGAATGTTAGCCGTGGCTTCTCGGATCTGTTCCATCGTCGGCGCTTTCTTGCTCTCCTCTCTCTGGGGAAAACAGTCATAACAAACCCTCAGTCTCTCACGTTTTAAAATGTGCGAGAACTGTTTATGGCTCTCCTAGATTTCGCATTGAGAGATTGATTACTGTATTGCGAGAATGATTTGCTCTTGTCAGTATTAGCTCCAATATATTTCATTTTCCAGGACATTAACTCTTCGGGGGGAGTTTTCCAGGAGAGTGAACATTAACTCTTCTGGGGGGAATTTTCCAGGGGAGTGAACATTAACTCTTCTGGGGGGAATTTTCCAGGAGAGTGAACATTAAATCTTCTGGGGGGAATTTTCCAGGAGAGTGAACATTAACTCTTCTAGGGGAATTTTTCAGGAGAGTGAACATTAACTCTTCTGGGAGGAATTTTCCAGGAGAGTGAACATTAACTCTTCTGGAGGAATTTTCCAGGAGAGTGAAAATTAACTCTTCTGGGGGGAATTTTCCAGGAGAGTGGAAATTAACTCTTCTGGGGGGGAATTTTCCAGGAGAGTGAACATTAACTCTTCTGGGGGGAATTTTCCACGAGAGTGAACATTAACTCTTCTAGGGGAATTTTTCAGGAGAGTGAACATCAACTCTTCTGGGGGGAATTTTCCAGGAGAGTGAACATTAACTCTTCTGGGGGAATTTTCCAGGAGAGTGAAAATTAACTCTTCTGGGGGGAATTTTCCAGGAGAGTGGAAATTAACTCTTCTGGGGGGGGAATTTTCCAGGAGAGTGAAAATTAACTCTTCTGGGGAGAATTTTCCAGGAGAGTGAACATTAACTCTTCTGGGGGGAAAGTTAGGTGAGTGATGGAGAGTGATCACTCGCTTTAAAGGCCAATCTCAGTAAACTCAGATATAATATCACGGAATATAATCTCTCACGTTTTAAAATGTGCGAGAACTGTTTATGGCTCTCCTAGATTTCGCATTGAGAGACTGATTACTGTATTGCGAGAATGATTTGCTCTTGTCAGTATTAGCTCCAATATATTTCATTTTCCAGGACATTAACTCTTCGGGGGGAGTTTTCCAGGAGAGTGAACATTAATTCTTCTGGGGGGAATTTTCCAGGGGAGTGAACATTAACTCTTCTGGGGGGAATTTTCCAGGAGAGTGAACATTAAATCTTCTGGGGGGAATTTTCCAGGAGAGTGAACATTAACTCTTCTAGGGGAATTTTTCAGGAGAGTGAACATTAACTCTTCTGGGAGGAATTTTCCAGGAGAGTGAACATTAACTCTTCTGGAGGAATTTTCCAGGAGAGTGAAAATTAACTCTTCTGGGGGGAATTTTCCAGGAGAGTGGAAATTAACTCTTCTGGGGGGGAATTTTCCAGGAGAGTGAACATTAACTCTTCTGGGGGGAATTTTCCACGAGAGTGAACATTAACTCTTCTAGGGGAATTTTTCAGGAGAGTGAACATCAACTCTTCTGGGGGGAATTTTCCAGGAGAGTGAACATTAACTCTTCTGGGGGAATTTTCCAGGAGAGTGAAAATTAACTCTTCTGGGGGGAATTTTCCAGGAGAGTGGAAATTAACTCTTCTGGGGGGGGAATTTTCCAGGAGAGTGAAAATTAACTCTTCTGGAGAGAATTTTCCAGGAGAGTGAACATTAACTCTTCTGGGGGGAAAGTTAGGTGAGTGATGGAGAGTGATCACTCGCTTTAAAGGCCAATCTCAGTAAACTCAGATATAATATCACGGAATATAATATCTGAATTCCGCCCTATATAAATCCCGTGCAAGTTGAAACTACTATTGTTAGTCAATCAGATGGATAACTGGGTGTAACTATTTCAAAATCACACCCACAGTAATTACACACGGTAGCTCGTGGTCTAATATATAAACATTATCCTGAAACAGTTTCCAAATATGGCGTCATTTCCAAACAGGGTCCGTAAACATCAAAGAGTTTACTCCAGCCGAAAAGTCTGGCTTTGTTAGGGGTGGAAAATATCAAAAGATTGTGCCGTGCGAAGATGTTAATCTCCTTGAAGTAAACGTCAATCATTGTCAGAGCGGAAAGGTTGAAATGGTTTGATTGACTTATTATGGGATCTCGTAGAATATCAGCGAACATTTCGCACGAAGTTTTCATAGCGTTACGTCTAGATGGTATTCCCCTGATTTACCATCTTGGTTTACCTAGATTGCTTAAAAGCGTGACACTGAACTATAGTGGTATTATTATTATAATAATTACTGGTTCCCTAATATTAAAGTGATCGTAAACCCTCAAGCAAAATTTCCATCAAATGAAAGACCATTGGAAACATTGTCCGAAAATATTTTTTTGTCATTTTTTTTCACGATTTTATTACACATAGTAAACTGCAAATAAAGCATGGTATTTTATGGTGGTCGGTCCGGTGATGTCACACTGCCTTAATACATATATTTCAAACTTTGTATGCACTTTCCAATGCTTGATTCAAGCCTGAGGTGTGTACACTCACTGTTTCAATTTGCAAAACTGAGGAAATTCAAATTGGCTTGGCACTTATGAGTAACCATACAAAAAGTTCAGTAATTTTTACCCAGTTAGAAAAAATCACATAAATGAAGTAAAAATATATTTGGGTACAGTTGAATTTTGTCTTTCATTTGACCTTCACTTCATCCGAGGGTTTACTATCACTTTAAAATAATATTCTCTTTCTCATTTGGGTAATGTTTTTGGTCTGTCAGTCTGTTTGTTTGTATGACCAAGTTATATACATGTGGGTTCTAGGAAAATTTCCAGGTGTACAGTACAAGGCAGAAATATCTTGATCATAAACGCGAGTTAAAAAAATCACTTTCGCGACAATAATTTATTAATCTCGATCGGAAAATGCGCTTCAATCGCACAAAAACAGAAGCATAATCGCAACTGAGACGCGTCGACCGTTTGCCGTAACTGTAATGATACTGCATGACGCGATCAGAACAAGTCGCGTGTTGTTTTCATAAAAAATCTCATCACGATTCGCCCAATTCAAGCGGACGATCGTGCTAAAATACCAATACATCATCTCTTTGGGTTTTAAGCCGACATATAAATCTGAGAAACCCTTTATTTCCATTGTAAATCCAACAGTTGGCTCGCTAAAGTTTCCAACGGAGCCATTTTTTATGCGATAAATTCACTCGGCACTGAAAACCGACATACAGACAGACAGCCGGCCAATCGCTGCGATTGTCTCACAGACTTTCCTACCATGACCTCATTCCCAACTAATCAGCTTCGCGGTATTAACCAACTCGGTCGACCTTGTTTTATCGAACGAATATTCATGACGAGGACATGTCTATTAAATCAAATTCTTCATTATTTCTTTGTTAGTTGTTAAATCACTCATCATAGGTCGAAAGTGGGGGAAATGGCCTTTGAAATGAGGCCAATATCTCCCACATTCTACCACAGGAAATGAGATTTCGATGGCGTTGAAAATGGTCCAAAAAACGGCAAACTTTGCTGATTTTCTCAATTTCCATCACAATGAAGGTACGTCTTCAACAAAATAAACTTCTTATACGTTTATGGTATGATTCTTAATAAAATTTGAACGTATATTGCCGATTATTTCGTTATTGAATGGTGTGGACTATCAATGAGCTTTCACTCGATGAACATTTTACTGTTAGCATGGTGAGGGGAATTTCTTACGTGGCGGTCAATCTTGGCTTGTTCGGCCAACAAGACTCCATCTCACGCGATCAATAAAGTAATCCCTTTTGAAATATGCCTGTGGATCGCGCTAAAACCCGAGACGATCGCGTCGACAGCGACATCGGCCGCTTTTACACGCTGACGCGTTTACAGAAAACAGTCGGGTCGAAACCGCGTTTTCCGAAATTTATAGCCACGACTCCTTCAATAAACTAGCGTGAGTCAGTCTCGATTACTTCGCGTTCTACTCGCGTTTAGCATCAAGTTTTTTCTGCCTTATACTGTATCTCACAAAGTATGGTATTGGGCTTTTAATGCTGAAACTTGCCACGGTTGCAGAGAAATATTACAGAGTTTACCTCAACGGATGTGTTCTCTGGAGGTCTTATTTTGAGTGTAACTCACATGCAGGCCAGAATCAGTCCTTGTCTTTTGTAAAAAGATAATGAGCTAAAAAAAGTGTACCTAAATTAACCGAGGAGAGCTAATACGAGAGCTGAAAATCGCTCACCCAAATTTCGTGAGGGGAGTGATTTTGTTTTAATTGTTTAACCTACCATATTATATTTTTGATTAAATTATTTTATTTTTCAATTTATTTTCAAACGAAAAATTTATGAAAATAAATTATTCTATTTCAATTTAAACAAGTCAATATCAAAAGTGATGAAGATTTCAACAGTCACCAGTGGGTAGTACGTACCAAAAGATTGAGCAAGCTCACTCTGCATATAATACTCGTCGGAACCAATCATGCGCGAAGAGCAGTGTCTGTGGAGGTTCTCCAAAATAATCGGCCGATAGTATTTAAGTGAACGAGAAGAATGGTTGGCGAATGATCAGACGAGTCCCAGTTCAATATTGCCCAAGAGTATTGACATCCTACTGACTACAGGCTCTGTGTGCTGATAATGATGTGTAAATCATCTACCTTTCTTAGAAAACTTCGTCAACTGCTTCAACTTGTTCAAGGAAGATTTGCTGCAGTTACCGCCATTGTTTTCAGCTCTCCGCGCACGTGGCAAATATTGCACGATCCCATGCTAGGAATAGCCTGTGCAAGAGACTGCCGATTGTCAAACAAGCGAAGAAATTATGGCCGCGCTGGAATTGACGGCGATCGTTTGCTGATTAAAATTTATTAAAGGCATTTCAGTTTATTCTCACAGTGATTTTCAGTGTGGAAGAGTTCGCAAAATTAACACCAACTGTCCGTACATTTAATAATAAGGCCGTTAGCAGATACAGCCTACTTATTTCTATATTTAATCTGCTGAATCTAGGTGCGCGAAAAACAGTGTACCTTGGATATGATTTAGGTGAGCGATGGTGCGCGAGAGCGATCGCTCACCTCCAAACGCAAGGACTGCAGAATATTTCGTGAACGGTCGGAAACTTTTTTTCGGTTCCATCTATTCTTTCTATGAGAACCCTGCTCCACAAACTAATACTAGGTTTCGTGAAATAATTGTATGGGAACCTTATTTTTTAAATGTCACAAAATGATGTTTAAATTGTTGTTTTCATTTGCCATTTGTCTTTTATAAAATTGTGATCATTGTTCAAGCATCGTGAATTGGCTCAGCCTGAAGGTTTTCCTGATGTTAATGATATAAAACAGTGAATTTATACTCATTGGAATACCTTTTTCGGTCAATATGAAACAAATATAGTGAGTAATCTTAAAGAAACTACCGTACACGCCATATAAGCACACCATGTTTATTTAGAATAGTGGGAAACGATAAATCGCTTCCATGTTTTTTCATTGACGGAAGCGACACGGAAACGAAACGATCGTTACCGTAAAATATTCTGGCCTGCAGATGCATGACATGGAATAAGATGAGGGCAAATATTGCGCTTCATACTTAAAGCCTTTGTCTTCAAATATGGCTATCAGTAGTCCATGTAAGCAGTCAGCATAGTTGTCATATCTGTAGGAGTTTAAAACACGTTTAATGATAATTTTAATTGAACCAAACAAACCTTCTCTACTTCAAATGGTAAAGGTTGAATTCTCCGCTTGATCAGAAGTAATTCATCTGGAAAAGAGTAAATACATCAAGTTTATACATGAATAGATTGGTAAAAAACCCATGATGTATTGTGTACATCCATGTCAACTAAATTATCTTGAAATCTGCAAAGCTAGCTCTATTGAGTTGGTCCAGTGATCCCACGTTAACTGTCATGATGTTAATTGGCAAATAAAATGATGACATGTCTAGTCAAAGATGCACACCGCGTCACATGATGTGGTCTAAATTCAGGGGGAATAACCAGGTTTCCTGTACATATTACCAGAAATAACGGTGATTAATCTGAATATCCCAAAATAAGAGTTAAGGTTTTTAACGCAACCGGCCTGTTGGGAATTGACATTTCGCTGCTGCTCGGCCGAGACAGTGAAGACCTCTCATTTTACCAAATATTTGTGCGATCCACTGGATTATTCAGGATGGCCGATCCTGCCAGTGAAGAGAGCCCGTGATCTTGATCCGAACCCATCCAGTTTTAAGTACAGAGTGGTTTTAATATTAAAGTTACCGGTGGAAATATATATATTCCTTAAGAGTTTTTAGTGACATGCGGCGCACATGGAAAAGGATAAGTCTACAAATATACTCCTTTTCGCGGTTACAAATTTACAACAACAACACCATGTTAAACGCACTGCATTTCGGGATCAGAGATGTGATACTTTCACTTCCTGTGCCGCTAGATTAACACAAGAAGCCCAGTGTATGGACTGATCTGCTGGTGAATGTACTAACCCTACTGGGTAAATTGTTATGGAACTCGATAAATCAACGTAAAATAAACTAGGAAACATGTCAATTTTTCAGTCTTGCATATTTTGAGAGATAAATGATCTCTTTATAGCGTAGAAAAAGGGCCGTCATCACCCCCCGATTCTTGTAACCGCGAAAAGGCTTATTTGTCTTGGCTTTGGAAGTGTATTTGACAAGTATGGGACCTCTTCATAGGTTAAATTCCAAGCTGCAAACTTATACAATTCTAAGACAAACATTTATTTTCTTTGTGGACAACATCTATTTTGTGATATTTGGGTACCATTTTCTTGGATTCCTTCCTGCTGAACAGTTGTTTCGTCGTTGAGGACTTTGCCCGTCCTTACATGAATAAGACGATGGTAGAGTGATGCTTTCATACTTTCGCCTGGTCCCAAGAAGTGAGAAAGGGACATCACTTTCACTTTGTCCACAGTCATTTCGGGGGCCAACTCGGCGATAAAATCGACCCCTTTCATGTTTGTTATCCGCACCTTCATATTTGAAGGCTGGAAAATTGTATTTTCTGTAACTAACATGTGAATCGCCAAATATAGACAGTTGAATGATCCGAGAAAATACCAAATTTGTGAAAGTATCAAGAAATGCAAAATCTTCTGTCAAAACATGCCGGAAGTTGACAGACACCTGGCGATCATTTTTGGCGTATTCGACCAAGGGCGATAACCCCACTATTATGCTTCAGATTCTGTTGTTGAAAAACTTGTCCCTTTCTGGACAGACCCTCCTTCGTGCTGGGATGACGATGTTGATACAAATGGCAGAGCAGACAGCGTTCATCGTATTGATTTTTTTTTAATCTCCGCTAATATCTTTCGGTAGAGTAGGCTTTTATCACATTCTAGGTATAACTAACATTTAGTAACCCCCTCCCCCTATTTAGTACAAAAAATTCAAGTTATACTTTTCCCCAGAATTACATTTTAAAAAGTTAAAAAAATAAATAAATAAAGTGTCCCAGTTTGCTTCATTGCCTCAATTACGGGGTGCACTGGGACACCCACTGGGATGAAGTGGGGCAACAATCGAATTATACATTTTCAAGTATATACTGTTATATTTCATAAGAGTTTAGGCGAGTCAACAGCAATGGCTAATTAGTTAGTTGCTATTTGAGATCCCTGCGTTACATAAAATATTTACCAGAGGCCAAATTTGCAGAAAAAAATTTATGTTGTGTGTGATTCCCATTCCAACGAAAGCACCTGACTTTGAAATTGTTATTAAAACTCATCAAATCCGATGAGATTAGTAATTACTACTAGTAAGTAACAAAATAATGAACTTTTAATAACATTTATGATGAAAGTAAATATCACCATTCGATTACTAGGGTCCCAGTGCGCCCCTGCAAAAGTGACCCAGTCCGCCCAGGTGCAGGATATATTCCGTTTTGTAACAAAAAAACAACAACAAACTAATACATACCGCGTAAATCGATAAAAGAGATAAAAAGAGTCATTTTACCATTGTGGTATAGTTTCTGTCCTACATGCATCTGGTACAGTTAAATGAAGGAGTTGGAAAGATAACTTCACGGTAGGTCTGCTTGATGCATTATTTCTTGTTTATTGGCACATAATGACCGTAACAAAAAACTATACTTTTGAATAACTTTTATCGACGTTATTATGGCTTATTCGCTTGTCTCTAATTCAGTTGTGCCGTCTATCTATAGATTATAAGCTGTTAATTTGATTATTTCTTGCGAGAAAATGTGACAGAGCCTACACAAAAAGTCAGGTTATCATTGTCTTATTTGCCGTAAATAGGAAATATATATATATTTTTAAGTATTTTCCCTCTGACCCTCTGTCACAATATACAATACTTTATTTTCATATATGAAGCATACAGAAATTAAAAAATAAGAAAAAGACAAAGCAAAATACAATGGGGCAATTATTGTGTTAAAAAAACACAATTTGCTTCAAATGCGTCAGAATGACTCAGTGAGACCCACAGCGGCTGTTCTTTCCCATCAAGACCGACCCCTCTCCGTCCCAATCATCGGCCTCCATAGCCATCCGGCCAGATGATCGATACATATTAACATCGGTCATCCATCCAAGCGGCAACCAAGGCCGACGACTAGGGCACAGAGAGCTGTCAACACCGATACCATTGCATAGAAATGGGTATAAGTATTGTCAATTAGAACATGATTAAAGCTCGGGGAATATAAACAAAGGAACCACCATTGGCGTGTGAAACGAAGTAACACAACCATTATTTTAAATTAGAAAAATGTCCTGTAATATTCATCTACAAAGAGCCGTACCTTCACAGTCAACACCATTACCACGTTACAACCATAATATTTACCATGGTTGCCTGAAGGTGCTCGACAGGATAGTAGTAGAGAAAGTGCATCTTTGGTAGTATTGATCTCGCTGGGCCAGAGATCATGGTCGCAAAAGCTTCGGTACTTAATGTCACGTGATTGGAAGTGTCCTTTGACCCCGGGTCGTATTCCTCCACGGTTATGCGGTCACTTCTGTCGCGGCGATAAGGCCACTTTTTCCACAGACAAAAAGTAGTCCCATGCCTGGTTTTAGCCTTGTTTTCTCTTTGCCTGAATCTCCGGAGGTCAGTTGATCTTTGACCTTAGAGGTCACTCCTACCTTGAATATGCCTCAGAAACTTTAATGTCATGAACATACCATGCTATGCAAGTCAGGGCTTGTCTGGGGATTTCCGTGACGTCAGGGACTAGCAAGTCTCAACATGTTTCGGCAGAAGGGCGTCATCAAAGGGCGTTGAATGCATTGCGAATTATAACCCTTTATTATTACATAGCTATGCAGTATAGACCCTTTAGTATTATATGACTAGGGTATAGCTTTTATCATGGTACAATACCTCTCGCAGGATGTTAACTTCCAAGATACCGATCACGACATCCGTCCATCATTGCTGAACATTTGAAAAGCCCCATACATTAGCATGACGTCGACACAACACACACGATGGCGTCCACAGGCACTAATAACCCGGATGATGACGATCATCTACACTTGAAGGGGTGCATGAAAACCTTTGAAACTTCAAAAAAATCTGGATGTCGCCAAAAATCTGAGAAAAAACGAACTGAACCCATAGATGTTTTCTTGTGGAGTAAACTATAGAGGGTGGGTATTTGTTCGCGCTGTCTCACGCTGTAGAGCACGATATGACCGTGGGTTGAATTTCACTGGATATATGGCATGACGTGCAGGCGCACCTGTCAGACAAGTCGGGGGTGGGCGATACGGGGTCTCATTTTGAAGCGCTCGTGGAGACCGACTTGGGTGGTTTTTACTGGAAGTGTCGTCTGTCTGTGCATGCCCTAGAAAAAGGGCATTTGGTTGGACGTTTTGGGGTCTAGGTGAACCGTCCGTGATCAAAATGGCTGTATGGGATGTCATAATAAAGCGCTTATGGAGTCGAGTCCGACCGGGATGGATTTTATTGAAAGTCACATCAATCTGCACATGCGCAGTTGGAAAAGAGTAGAAAAAGGGTGTTTGGGTGGGAATTTTGGGGTAGACGGAGTATTTTTTGTGGAGTAAACTAAAGTGTGTGGGTATTTGTTCCTTCTGTCTCATGCTGTAGCATCCGATGGGAGGGGTCAGTAGTAGTGTTCAAGCAAAAAAGGTTCCATTGACCCCTTTGCACTTAAATGACCTCAAAAAAAATTGCATATGACCTCTGACGTCACAGCGACAGCCAATCAGAAGCGAGTATTTTGACAAAACTACCCCAACACAGAAGAGTTCCAATCTAGGAGAAGGTAACTCTTGATGCACTTTTGTAGTTTTTGTCAAATGCCGGATTATCTTCCCTGATTCGAACATTTGCATATTAAATCTATACGAGAAAATGCCTGTATGGGGTATGGATGATCCGATGGGGTCGTATGAGGTATCATTGTGAAGCTTATGTGAGGGGGCATCTGAGGGGCTGGGTGTGGGGTTGAAATAGCGTCATTCTGCGCATGCGCGGTCGCCAAAGGGTATGGAAATAGACGTTTTGGGATCTAGGGGAGCCACTATTGGGCCGATTGGGTCGAGTGAGATATTAATGTGAAGCACACATGAGGGGGCATCTGACTGGACTAGTGGTTCGGGCGTTGTCACCATTCTGCGCATGCGCAAACAGGGAATTGTGGGAAAAGGGTATGGAAATAGACGTTTTGGGATCTAGGTGAGCCCCTAATGGGTCGATAGAGTCGTATGAGGTATCCATGTGAAGCCTACATGAGGGGGCACCCCACTGGACTAGTGTCTCGGCCGTTGTCACCAGTCTGCGCATGCGCAGACAGGGAATTGTGGGAAAAGGGTATAGAAATAGACGTTTTGGGGACGAGGTGGGCCACTCGTGGTCCTATGGAGTCGAGTGAGGTATCAGTGTGAAGCACACATGAGGGGGCATCCGCCTGGACTAGTGTCTCGGCCGTTGTCACCAGTCTGCGCATGCGCAGATAGGGAATTGTGGGAAAAGGGTATGGAAATAGACGTTTTTGGATCTAGGTAAGCCCCTAGTGGGCTGATTGGGTCGAGTGAGGTATCAGTGTGAAGCACACATGAGGGGGCATCCGCCTGGACTAGTGTCTCGGCCGTTGTCACCAGTCTGCGCATGCGCAGACAGGGAATTGTGGGGAAAGGGTATGGAAATACACGTTTTGGGATCTAGGGGAGCCCCTAATGGGCTAATGGAGTCGTATGGGGTATCGATGTGAAGCCTACATGAGGGGGCACCTGACTGGACTAATGTCTCGGTCGTGGTCACCATTCTGCGCATGCGCAGACAGGGAATTGTGGGAAAAGGGTATGGAAATAGACGTTTTGGGATCTAGGTAAGCCCCTAGTGGGCCGATGGGGTCGAGTGAGGTATCCATGTGAAGCACACATGAGGGGGCATCCACCTGGACTAGTGGTTCGGGCGTTGTCACCATTCTGCGCATGCGCAGACAGGGAATTATGGGAAAAGGGTATGGAAATAGATGTTTTGGGGCCTAGGTGGGCCACTCTTGGTCCTATGGAGTCGTATGAGGTATCCATGTGAAGCATTCGTGAAGGCGCATCCGACGGGATGGGTGACACGTAGAACTGACGTCATTATGCGCATGCGCAGTAGACCAAGTGTATGTAAATAGACGTTTTGGGATCTAGGGGAGCCCCTAATGGGCCGATGGAGTTGTATGAGGTATCAATGTAAAGCAGTCGTGAAGGAGCATCTGCCTGGACTAGTGTATCGTCCGCGTTCAACATTCCGCGCATGCGCAGACAGGGAATTGTGGGAAAAGGGAATGGAAATAGACGTTTTGGGGTTTAGGTGGGCCACTAGTGGTCTGTTGGAGTCGAGGGAGGTATCAATGTGAAGCACACGTGAGGGTGCATCCGACTGGGTGGGTGTGGGGTAGGAATATCGTCATTCTGCGCATGCGCAGGCAGACCCTAGTATGGAAATATACATTTTGGGGCCGATGTGAACCACTAGTGGTCCAAATGGGTTGTGGGAGGTGTCAAAGTAAAGCTTTTGTCGGGTAGAATCAGAATGGTGTGTTTTTTTATTGCAAGTCGAGTCAATCTGCGCATGCGCAGTTCTGTGTAGTAAGTAAAGTGGCCATTTTGGGGAAGTAAAGGAAAGTATTTGGTGTACAGATGGACCACTATTGCTCCGAATGGTGTACTGGTGTATGACTGAGCCGCATTACGCGTGTGTGAGTGAGTGAGATTGAGTGAGTGAGTGAGAGTACTCACTCACTCACTCACTCACCGTCGTTAGTGCGTCCATGCGATACCCACTCGCTCACTCACACTGACTCACTCAGTGACTGACTCACTCACTCACTCACTCAATCAATCACATACTCACTCACTCACTCACCGTCGTTAGTGCGTCCATGCGTTAAGACGGGCGTTGTGAACGCCTCACTCACTCACTCATTCACCCACTCACCCACTCACTCACTCACTCATTCACCCACTCACCCACTCACTCACTCACTCACCCACCCAACCACCCACTCACTCACTCACTCATTCACACTCACTCACTCACTCACTCACTCACTCACTCACTCACACTCAAATCACTGACTGACTGACTGACTGACTCACTCACTCACTCACTCACTCACTCACTCACTCACACTCACTCACTCACTCACACTCACACTGACTCACTCACACTCACTCACCCACTCACACTGACTCACTCACACTCACTCACCCACTCACTCACTCACACTCAACTCACTCACTGACTCACTGACTCACTCACTCACTCACTCACTCACCCACTCACTCACTCACACTCAACTCACTCACTGACTCACTCACTGACTCACTCACTCACTCACTCACTCACTCACTCACTCACTCAATCACACTCACTCGCTCACTGACTCACTCACACTCACTCACTCACTCACTCACTCACTCACTCACTCACTCAAGCTCCTAACTCCTCACTCACTCACTTTCACTCCTCCCTCTCTCCTCCTCACTCACACACTCACTCACACTTTGACTCACTCCCTCCTCCTCCTCCTGCTCTCACTCACACTCAACTCACTCCTTGCTGACTCACTCCCCCTGCTGACTCACTGACTCACTGACTCCTCCACTGCTCACTCCTCCACTCACACTCACTCACTCACTCACACACTCACTCACACACTCACACTGAATCACTCACTCACTCACTCACTCACACTCAACTCACTCACTCACTCACTCACTCACTCACTCACTCACTCCTCTCACTCACTCCACTCCACTCCTCACTCGCTCCCTCCTCACCCTTTCCCTCCTCCCTCCACCTCCTCACCACTCCACACTGAATCACTCACTTTCCGCCGCTCACTCACCTCCAGCTCACTCACACTCACTCGCGCTCACTCACTCCGCTCCTCACACAATCCGCTTCACTCCTCCTCACTCCACTCCTCATATGTACAGACACCACCACACACCAATAATACCACCACCACTTGCAGCCATCAAAAAGCCTTCAACGCCACCACCAACGCCGCCACCAACGCCACCAACGCCACCACCAACGCCACCAACGCCACCACCGGGCGTGGTAGCTCCCGTGTGGCAGAGCTCTTGGATCGAAGCTCTCGGAGCTCAAAGCTTGCGGCGCTCTGAAATGACGTCCTCGCAGGCATGCGCGTGTATATGTGCTGCATCCTCGGAGCTACGGAGCTCTTGGAGCTTGGAGCTCCAGAGCTTGGAGCTCCAGAGCTCTTGGAACTCGGAGCTCGGAGCTCCGGAGCTCTTGGAGCTCGGAGCACCGGAGCTCTTGACCCTGCGCTACTCGGAAGTGACGTCATCGTACGCAGGCACACAGACACACACTTACGCGGTGGACCCTGTACCCTATAGCCCGTAGGGCATAGAGTACACTATGGTGTGGGTGCACCAGGTATGTGTGTGTGTGCCTGCATACGATTACGTCACTTCCGAGTAGGGCAGGGTCAAGAGCTCCGGAGCTCCGAGCTCCAAGAGCGCCGGAGCTCCGAGGGTGCAGCACAGGTACACACGCATGCCTGCGATGACGTCATTTCCGAGCGCCGCAAGCTTTGAGCTCCGAGAGCTCCGATCCAAGAGCTCTGCCACACGGCAGCTACCACGCCCGGTGGTGGCGTTGGTGGCGTTGGTGGCGGCGTTGGTGGCGTTGGTGGTGGCGTTGATGGCGTTGGTGGTGGCGTTGGTGGCGTTGGTGGTGGCGTTGATGGCGTTGGTGGTGGCGTTGGTGGTGGTGTTGGCGGTGTGTGTGTGTGGTGGTATTATTGGTGTGTGGTGGTGTCTGTACATATGAGTGAGTGAGTGAGTGAGTGAGTGAGTGAGTGAGTGATTGATTGAATGAGTGAGTGAGTGGGTGGGTGAGTGAGTGAGTGAGTCAGTGAGTGAGTCAGTGAGTGACTGAGTGAGTGAGGTGTCCCCAACGCCCGTCTTAACGCATGGACGCACTAACGAAGGTGAGTGAGTGAGTGAGTGAGTGAGTAAGTGATTGATTGAGTGAGTGAGTGAGTGAGTGAGTGAGTGAGTCAGTCAGTCAGTCAGTCAGTCAGTCAGTCAGTCAGTCAGTTAGTGTGAGTGAGCGAGTGAGTATCGCATGGACGCACTAACGACGGTGAGTGAGTGAGTGAGTGAGCGAGTACTCTCACTCACTCACTCAATCTCACTCACTCACACACGCGTAATGCGGCTCAGTCATACACCAGTACACCATTCGGAGCAATAGTGGTCCATCTCTACACCAAATACTTTCCTTCACTTCCCCAAGATGGCCACTTTACTTACTACACAGAACTGCGTATGCGCAGATTGACTCGACTTGCAATAAAAAAAACACACCATTCTGATTCTACCCGACAAAAGCTTTACTTTGACACCTTCCACAACCCATTTGGACCACTAGTGGTTCACATCGGCCCCAAAATGTATATTTCCATACTAGGGTCTGCCTGGGCATAGGGTACAATAGGGTGTGGGTGCACCAGGTATGTGTGTGTGTGTGCTTGCGTACGATGACGTCACTTCCGAGTAGCGTAGGGTCAAGAGCTCCGGAGCTCCGAGCTCCACGAGCTCCGGAGCTCCAAGCTCCAAGAGCTCCGGAGCTCCGAGGGTGCAGCACAGGTACACGCGCATGCCTGCGATGACGTCATTTCCGAGCGCCGCAAGCTTTGAGCTCCGAGAGCTCCGATCCAAGAGCTCTGCCACACGGGAGCTACCACGTCCGGTGGTGGCGTTGGTGGCGTTGGTGATGGCGTTGGTAGCGTTGGTGGCGGCGTTGGTGGCGTTGGTGGTGGCGTTGATGGCGTTGGTGGTGGTGTTGCCGGTGTGTGTGTGTGGTGGTATTATTGGTGTGTGGTGGTGTCTGTGCATATGGGTGAGTGTGAGTGAGTGAGTGAGTGAGTGAGTGAGTGAGTGAGTGAGTGAGTGAGTGAGTGAGTGAGTGAGTGAGTGATTGAGAGAGTGAGTGAGTGAGAGTGAGTTGAGTGTGAGTGAGTGAGTGAGTGAGTGAGTGAGTAAGTGAGTGAGTGAGTGAGTGAGTGAGTGAGTGAGTGAGTGAGTGTGAGTAGGTGAGTGAGTGAGTGAGTGAGTAAGTGAGTCAGTGAGTGAGTCAATGAGTGAGTCAGTGAGTGTGTCAGTGAGTGAATGAGGCGTCCCCAAAGCCCGTCTTAACGCATGGACGCACTAACGACGGTGAGTGAGTGAGTGAGTAAGTGAGTGATTGAGTGAGTGAGTCAGCCCGTGAGTGAGTCAGTGTGAGTGAGCGAGTGAGTATCGCATGGACGCACTAACGACGGTGAGTGAGTGAGTGAGTGAGTGAGTCAGAGTACCTCACTCACTCAATCTCACTCACTCACACACGCGTAATGCGGCTCAGTCATACACCAGTACACCATTCGGAGCAATAGTGGTCCATCTCTACACCAAATACTTTCCTTCACTTCCCCAAAATGGCCACTTTACTTACTACACAGAACTGCGTATGCGCAGATTGACTCGACTTGCAATAAAAAAACACACCATTCTGATTCTACCCGACAAAAGCTTTACTTTGACACCTCCCACAACCCATTTGGACCACTAGTGGTTCACATCGGCCCCAAAATGTATATTTCCATACTAGGGTCTGCCTGCGCATGCGCAGAATGACGATATTCCTACCCCACACCCACCCAGTCGGATGCACCCTCACGTGTGCTTCACATTGATACCTCGCTCGACTCCAACAGACCACTAGTGGCCCACCTAAACCCCAAAACGTCTATTTCCATTTCCTTTTCCCACAATTCTCTGTCTGCGCATGCGCGGAATGTTGAACGCGGACGATACACTAGTCCAGGCAGATGCTCCTTCACGACTGCTTTACATTGATACCTCGTACAACTACATCGGCCCATTAGGGGCTCACCTAGATCCCAAAACGTCTATTTACATACACGTGGTCTACCGCGCATGCGCATAATGACGTCAGTTCCACGTGTCACCCATCGTGTCGGATGCGCCTTCACGAATGCTTCACATGGATACCTCATACGACTCCATAGGACCAAGAGTGGCTCACCTAGGCCCCAAAACATCTATTTCCATACCCTTTTCCCACAATTCCCTGTCTGCGCATGCGAAGAATGTTAACACGGACCAGACACTAGTCCAGACGGATGCCCCCCCATGTGTGCTTCACACTGATACCTCATACGACTCCATCGGGCCATTAGTGGCTTACCTAGATCCCAAAACGTCTATCTCCATACCCTTTTCCCACAATTCCCTGTCTTCGCATGAGCAGAATGGTGACAACGGCCGAGCCACTAGTCCAGGTGGATGCCCCTTTACGAATGCTTCACAGTGATACCCCATACGACTCTATCGACCCATTAGGGGCTCACCTAGCTCCAAAACGTCTATTTCCATACCCTTTGGCGACCGCGCATGTGCAGAATGACGCTATTTCAACCCCACTCCCAGCCCATCCGATACCCACTCACATAAGCTTCACAATGATACCTCACTCGACCCCATCGGACCATGGAGCGTATTTTAATTCTGGGGACTACTTTTTCTCCGCGGAGGCGACCGCATCACCGCCAGACATGACCGCATCACCGCGGAAGAATACAAAGGTCAAAGGTTAACCGAACTATGGTGGTCAATACTTGGCACACAGCCAAGGTTGATGCAATCCATAACATGTCAGTACATGCCTTGATCTGTCCGAGTTGTCTCCCTTGCATCCAGAGTGTACAGATGGCGCTACTAGTTCCTCCTCAAATCCTCCCGTGACGTCACCACATCCGGGTGAAAGGGGAGGTTTTTTGCACTTATTATACTACTAACGATATCAAAAGTTGGTGAAACGAAGTGGCTAGCTTAAGCAAATAATTAATATTGGGAGTGTTTAGATGGAATTTAAGCATTTGACACCCAGTATGTAGATTTAATGCTGTCAAAAATTAAAGATGCTTTTTGGGAATAGGTGTAAACATACTTGAAGGCGCTAGTGCAGCCGGTAAAATAGACGAAAAGAACCTTTATATACTTCCAGTTTGGTATCACTCTCGTTTCAAAGTTGTTCAAATTCAGAACAACAGAACAACAAATTCCTGTCTATTATCGTAAATAGACCGAAAAGGGCGTTTGTTGGTTAGGAAACTTTTTGTCCAAACTTTGGATTTATATCGTTTTTAGAGTTTTTTACATAGGGGTATGAACGATTTGTACAAGTCTGTAAATGTTCCTTCCATTCATTTCACCTTGTATGTCTTGCATAAGCACCCCGTAGCATCGTACAGCGGAAGTGACTGATCTGTACTCCAGGATCCGGCCTATAGCCATTTTCTACCGTTGACAGACCTTCGTTTCGGGCGATTTCACGACAAAGTATGTGTATCATTGAGGTATCTTAAGCGTTTTATTTCTGCAAATTATATTCATGAAAATACGAGCGTAACATATACGAAAAAAAAGTAGTAGCAGTAAAGCAATTCGATTCGCAAAACCGGTCTTGTATCCTGATCACTACGATTTTTCTAGGTGAGTCGCTTCATGTCATTTTATATAACTTCTCTGACTTACCTTCATGTTAGACGTTTTGTCTGATGCAACGGAGGTACCACCCGCTATAGAAACCGTTTGATTTTAGATGAATAACGCGGTCAATTTTTCATATTCATGGCTTATTTTTACCGCTTCTGTACGGCCTATAGCTAAGCTGAAACATTTTCTGTACGGCCTATTGTTTCGTATCTGTACGGCATATTGCTATTTGAGAATAGGTACAAGGAGTCCACCGAATTACCCAAGTGAACCCAAATGAAACACAATGAAAATAATGAAAGCCAAAATGTAGCTAAATGATCATGAATGCGACGTTTGTGGGGCGGGGTTTCAAACAAAGAGGATTCTCATTGAACATAAAGCTGGATAACATGGGCAATTACTTGAGGTCGCCGGAGAATGACCTATAGCATTTGGTTATATCTTAACAACATCTAATAAAGGTGATATGTAGGGTCTGATTTTGTTAGACTGATTCCAGAAACAATCAAGATCGTGATTTTTCTCCCTTGATATTTACTCTCAACTATAACTCGTGATCCGGCCGTATTCTCTGATATATACGGCAATTCTTGTGTATTTTATCACTACAGTGAAACCTGGATACACCGACCTTGCACGGGACCGAAGAAATATGTAGGTTTGACAGTGTGTCGGTTTTTTCAGGGTTGATGATTTTGGCGTCCGACTGAGAGACAACAATAACAACAACAACAACAACAACGCTGAAGGAAGGAAGTAGGCTAATACGAGGACTGTGCTACAAGACTTTTTATTCGACACACAAAATAAATAAATTATATGCAATACTATAAATGATGTTGATCGTTTATATTTACAATGCACATTTATGATGAAAATATATACAAGATGTTATGAAGGAAAGTGTATAAGATGACGCAACTGCGGTACAATGTAGGTCACGTAAGGTGTCGGGTCTATAGCATTCAAGTCAGCACAATGCGAAATATATAAATACGCCAATATAATAATATAATGAACTTAAATATTTGAATACATGTACATGTAATAATTGTCAGTTGTAGCACTTTAATATTTAGTGAAAAACCTATCGAGCGTGGATTGCTCTTTCTTGCTCTGCTCCTTCACGATCATATCCTCTGTTATGCTCGTCATGGCCTGGATTTGCGGATTGCGGATTGGATTTACATCACTTGTACTCTCCCCTTTTCTTCCGAGTATCTTGTCCGGCATTGCACGGAAAAACAAACCAGTCTCGTCACAGTTAAATATGTCTGACGGGGAATAACCGGCCACGGGGGAGTCTGGGTTTTCACCAGTTTTATTGCAGGTGTGGTCCCCTAGGACAGAGTGTAGCGTTAGGCGGAGTGATATCGGACCCTTTGACAGTTACTATGGGAGTCCCGCAGGGATCCATCCTTGGCCCCTTAATGTTTATACTATTCATGAACGACCTGGAGGACGTAATTCGTCATAGCGAAGTCCATAGCTTTGCTGACGACACCTCTATCTACACCTCTCATACCAATCTACAGTCAGCGACCATTCAAGCCCAGTCTGACCTTGATAATGTTATGAAATGGATAAAAATAAATCGCATGTTCGTAAATATTCTTAAAACTCACTATATGATTGTTCGTTCGTCACGTAAATCACTGAATTTTGAAGCTGTTCAACTAAAAATGGAAGATTGTGAACTCTCTAGAACTAAAACAACTAAACTACTTGGAGTTAATTTTGACGAACATCTGACATTCAAAACTCATGTGAGCATGTTATGTAAAAAGGTTCCAAAAAACTAGGTCTGTTGAAACGAACACGACATTTATTACCTGCTGATCTTAGTAAAATGTTATATAATTCATTAGTCCAGCCTTCAATCGATTACTGTGATATTGTTTGGGCAAACTGTGACAAAGGCCAATTAAGTAGGATCGAGAAGCTTCAAAAAAGAGGGGCGAGAATTATACTTATGAAACCATATCTGACTCCATCTAAAGACATGTATACAGAATTAAAATGGATATCTCTGTCCGATCGTATCGAGTTACACAATGCGGTACTTGTATTCAAGGCTGTTAAAGGATTGGCTCCCAAGTACTTGTGCGATCACTTCAGCACAATCGTCCGACAGAGGACCACACGTTCTATGACACGGGGGGATCTGATTGTTCCTCGCCCGCGAACGGAAATGTTAAAAAAAAAGTATAATGTATTATGGTCCCAAAATGTGGAATAATCTATCTATCGACATAAGAAATTCTCCATCTGTGCCAACTTTTAAAGCTAGGTTCTTAAAACATTTATGTCTGTGATATAGTTCTAGTATACATCGCAATATATCAGATTCTAGCAACTCTACGTGTATATTTTATTGCAAATGTAAATTTTTAATTTTGTTGATATCTTTTATGTCATATTTGTCCTGTATTGTTAAATGTATGTACTAACACGTATCCTGTTGTATATTATTATTTTTATGCTGGGCCTTGTGGTAGACTAGCTTCTGGCTAAACAAGCTACCCAGCTTAAATAAAGTTATCTTATCTTATCTTATCTTACCAGTATTTATTATACTATAGTGAGTTAACGGAAGAAAGACAAAGACAAACAAACACCTCGTGTAATTGACTGCTACATGTTTGGGCGTGCTGAATGTTCTAAGCGGATTATAGCCAAGTCGACGGCCGACCGACCTCCTGGTGCGTGAGTTGTCAGTCGGTCGGATAGCATGCAGTGTCGGTGTTTTCAGGGACAATTAACATTGTGTAGATAGGTTTGCATATAAAAACACGGTCGGTTCCGAAGGGGACAGGTTCCGGTGTATTCAGGGTCTTGGTATAGGCAATTAACATTGGTGAAAAAGTGGACTGGAGAGTTTGGTCGGTGTTGACCAGGTACCGGTGTTTCCAGTGGTCGGAGTTCTCAGGTTTCACTGTATTTTAATATCAGTTTCTTAGCTCAGTGTGTTTTGTACGGTCCCTTGAAGGATATACTCGTCCAGGTGGGTACATTTCGGATCACTATGTTTTATTGCACTTTCTTTTGAAAACATGGCAGTGTAACTAATGTCACAGGATCTACGAAGTAGGGTTTGATATGATTTAAGCGTGTACTTGATGTAAGACATGTTTTTGCCAATTTCGAGGTTACAGGTCACCTAAGTAGGTCTGCCCAAGGGGTGAGGAAATTCTCCCGAGGGTAGTGCATAGGTTGAATAAGTGTAGCATCATGTAAGCTCCCAGAATATATGGGAACGGGGGGATTCCATCCAACGATAACCATTCTCAGATGTTTTGAATCTCGAATGGACCCGTCTTCCTGATATTACGGAGCCTTCAACAGTCACAATGAAACATACAACCAAGGGTTCCCGATAGGCATGACAGTGCACTCGCCGAGCGATTAATAAATAATATAAAATAATTATAATCAAATTTTCATCAGAATTCGGTAACCTCAGAACTTGCTGGTAACAGTCCCCTATTGCACGTTCATACCAAAGATCAAGGTTCTAATGTCAACGGTTCTCCGGTTTTGCTGACGAACGGATTCGGATGGACTGACTGACTCACTGACTCACTCATTACCGGACAATTTGCAATCTGTAGCCTACTTCGTAGGAATAAGATCATTGCACGTTCATACCAAAGATCAAGGTTCTAATGTCAATGGTTCTCCTTATTTTGCCGACGAAAGGATTCGGATGGAAGTAGTATATAAAATTGATCTGGGCGCTCATTGACCTACTTATTTGTTCCCCCGGGTAAAATTTAAGGGGATAATTGGTCACGTGACCATCTGGACCGAGGGAACAAATAAGTAGGTCAATAAGCGCCCAGATCACCTTTCCCTTAGTTAGTGGGACCCTCCACGTTCCCTCCCCGTGACCTCAAGTTCAAGTGCACAAAGGTCAATACTCCCCCAGATGCTCTTGTATAATGGTCAATAAGCCTTCATATCTGCCCTTCCAAAGCATCAATAGAATGCACGTCATCAAACAGGGTCCCCGACAATATCGGCAGCACTATGTGCAGCATAAATGGCAAGTGGGGAACCATCAGTTTCTCAATACACGCGGGTCGGTCCGTATTGGCACGAAACAAAAAATACATAAAACAATGGGACGTAAGACTTATAGTAATAAACATTAGGAAAAGCTTTCTATAGGTACTGTACGATGTTATTATGACGACCCCAGGGTCGAGCGTTTATTGTCCAGTATATATCCGCAAAAAATAAACATACAAACTGGTGGTGCTGGCTGTGAGAATTCCCTTTTGACATCACGACATCGATCGTGCTGCCCTCTGGAGGTTAGAAAGACAACTCTGACTGGGCGAAACCTATGTGGCGCAAATTCCGGGTCATCTCCCCTGATTCGCACATTTGCATCTATACGAGGAATGCCTGTATGGGGTACACGGTGGTCATTTTTTTTCTTTGTGGATTTTACTATGGATTGTGGGATCTTGTTTTTCTTCGTATCGAGCTGTAGAACACGAAGGGAGGGTTCTAGAAGCTAAGCGGTGAATTTTGTTGAAAAGTTCAGGTACCGGGTCGGTCTGTATAGGCTCAGTGGACAATGTTGAACCTAATGGGAAACCCACACATGCTCATTGCGGTATGGGTTGTGGAATCTTGTTTTTCACGTCTCACCACGTATAACACGATGGGCGGGGTCCCGAAGCGATTGGCTGAATTTTCTTGAAAAAGTCACTGTGCGCATGCGTAGCGAGTAAATAGCGCTGGGTGGACGTTTTGGGGTCTAGTTTAGCCCCTATTGGCTCGATTGGGTCGAATGAGGTGTCATACTGAAACAATCAGGAGGGAGCATCCGACTGGACGGGTGGGACGTGGAACTGACGTCATTCTGCGCATGCGCAGTAGACAAAGTGTATGGAAATAGACGTTTTGGGACCGAGCGGGGCCCATAGTAGGTCGATTGGGTCGAGTAAAGTATCAATGTGTAGCATACGTGAGGAAAAATCCGACGGGATGGGCGAAACGTGGAACTAACGTCATTCTGCGCATGCGCAGTAGACAAAGAGTATGGAAATAGACGTTTTGGGACCGAGGTGGGCCCCTAATTGTCCGATTGGGTCGGGTGAGGTATCAGTGTAAAGCGCTCCTCCAGGGCGATCGAGTCATGGGTGTCAAGGCATGTAAAGTTAGTTTTTTTCCAAAAATATAAAAAGCGGAACGCGGACTTTACACCTAAACCATGGAGAAAATGGTCCAAATAAACTCACAGAGTGAGTGAGTGAGTGAGGCATGCCCAACGCCCGTGAGGCGTGCCCAACGTTCGTCTTAACGCATGGACGCACTAACGATGCTGAGTGAATGAGTGCTCATATAAATGGACCATTCTTGGTCCGAATGCGTCGTGTGAGGTGTCAAAGTGGAGCTTTCGTGGTATAGACCACGACTTGAGGGATGTCCACGTCATTGGTGACGTCATCAGTAGGAGTAGTAGCCAAAGTGGGTATTTCGCGGGTGTGAAGGAAGGTGTTTGGGGTAGAGATGACCCATGTTTGGTCCAAATGACCCGGTTGGGGTATCTTAGTGAAGCTTTCGTGGGGTGAAGTCAGACCGGCGTGTTTTTTAATTGGAAGTCGCACCAGTCTGCGCAAGCGCAGTTGGGGTGTAGTAAGTAAAGTGGTCATTTTGGAGTGCGTGGGGGTATATTTTAGGTAGAGATGGACCATTCTTGGTACGAATGCCTCGTGTGAGGTGTCAAAGTGAAGCTTTCGTGGTATAGACCACGATTTGAGGATGTCCAGGTCATCTGTGACGTCATTGATGACGTCATGAGTATGAGTAATAGCCAAAGTGGGCATCTTGAGGGTGTGAAGAAAGGTGTTTGGGGTAGAGATGGACCATCCGCGGTCCGAATACGTCGTGTGTTGTGTCATCTTGTAGCAACGCCAAGCTTAACGCTTCAACGCCCCGGTGAAATAGCTCAGAAGCTCTGATTTTCTAGATATTCCATGGAATTGTCACTAATTCGTCGAAATGCAGTGACACCCGTCTCAACGCCTTAACGCCTTATCTTAACGTCTCAACGCCTTAACTTAACGCCTCAACGCCCTATCTTACCGCCTTAACGCTATGATTTTGACAGATGAGAGAACAACAACAATAACAACAACAAGGATGACAATCCAATAATTTTATTATCTCTCCAGTACATCATACCCACGCTGGGGGAGTCGCGTTATATATGTTCACAGTTCGGGTAGGATCTTGTCCAATCAGAAGCCGTCGTTTGAGAAAGTTTAATCTCCGGCCAGAATCGCTTTTGGCCTAAGCGTCGTCGAGCAGGCCAGGATACAAATGGCATGGAAATCACTCAAGTCGTGGTGTAGGAAAGCTTCAAGATAACACCCTACACTCCATCTTTGGATGAGATATAGGATCTCAATATATTAAGTATACCCCTGCGCGCCTCAAGAATGGCCACTTTACTCACTTCACCCCAAATCATCTGAGCAGTTGCATACTTCGCGCTATTTGCCATACAGACCCAATAGAACATAAGCCTAGCATGCCGTCAAATTATAGAACTGATGACTTATTGATGAATCAAGATTGTGCAACTTTGTGATCAATCTGATTTACCCAGTGCATTCTGGATGCTCTTTATTTAATCTTATCATAAATATACGTATTTTACGTATATTCCGCATAAATCTGCTCATCTGACTCCTCAAACTCACATTCAACATCAAAATTTCATTCAGCTGGCGATGTGCAATACGCCGTACAGATTACAACATTATTCGAAGCTATAGGCCGTACAGATGTTTGCTATAGGCCGTACAGATCACGAAAGTTCAATGACACATTTCGCTGAATAAAGTGGTTAAATTTAGCTGAATATAAGTAATATATCGCCAGCGTACCGCCTAAATGATTAGCGATATCAAGAGGAGCATGAACGATACTTCAAAGAAATATATTTGGACCAATATAGTGAGACGATCAAATCGCCTAAATGATTCAAGCCAACGAGCCACTGATCTCTTGATGATTCTCAATACATACACTATAGCCAGTCATTGCGGTTCATTCAAGGCGTTTAGAAATACTCATTCTAAAATTCGATAGTTTTGATGGAAATCTAAACCATAGATTTCGTCTGTAATGCGTGCTCAGTTACCTCATGGCATGTGGCCCGTCGTTATAGGCCCGATCCTGGAGTACAGATCAGTCACTTCCGCTGTACGATGTTACGGGGTGATAAGTAGGCATGTTAAGGGAATAAAGATATCTTCAAACAGAAATGGAAATTGGTAATTGGTCAGCAGCCATTGAACGGCGGAAAAAGTTATTCTTTCTTCCATTTAGAGTTACAATTGACGTGAATTTACGATGACATCTGTTCCGAATTATACACAGAACCTTAGCTACAAATACTTTCCTTCATATACATAGATTACGCGATAATGATATGCGTGCACACTGTACAATGAGAGAATCCATCGTTCAACTTTTCTGAGAATGTAAAGTAATATTTTGATTTCAGTCTGTGTTTGTATTGCTAACTTGATAAGACTCCGTTGATATGAGGTTTGAAAGCTTGTTTATGAATGCAAAGGTAAAGTGAATGCAAAGTGTATGAAAGGCCAAATGTCCAATTAATCAGAAACTGAGTTATCGAAGCAAAAACCTACGTTTTCTAACAGATAACTTAAGTTATCAAAGAGAAAACTATGGTTTTTGAATCTAAGACTTAGCAGTCGAAAACCTAGGCTGTCTACCAGAGAACCTCGAGTTTTCTCTTTCATTAACATCGAGTTTCTGATTCTCAGCATCGAAAGTCACCGTTGTCTCTGGATAACTTAAGTTATCGACCTAGGTTTTCGAGTTAAGTTAACGGTCGAACACCTACAGTACCGCTCTCACTAAATGATTATGTAACGAAAGTGCAGAATGACAACGACCCCTTTCATAAATCACGGCTTCTGAATGTTACGTGACTATGTGAAAACGAAAGTTACATTGTGTTTATGTGTGCGGTTGACTTACCTGATGGAATTCAACGCTGTAATTTGCCTAGAATGAACTATGATAGTCCGTGAGACAGACAATGCCTCGAAATCCCGGCGAAGTTATCTCAAACGACCAGTCTGGACGGTGGAAGGGACTCTGGTAAGCCCACTCGCTTCGCTGAAAATGACGTCAGTCAGGAATGCGGAAGTCGATTTCAGTGAATATGCAGATGAGATACAGTGAACTTTGCGGTCTTCGTATGAATTAACTAGAGGGAGTTGGAAGCTGATATTTACCAGTTATGTCCGTTATGAATTATGGTTTGTTCCTCCATAGCCATATTTATCCAGCGAAGTCCAGATAAACTGATCGGGAAGTGGTGTAAGTGACAATATAGAGGGCGCTGTCATCTTCGACGACGTGTTTCTGCCTTTATTCACAGAAGAGCGGTAGCCCTATATAAGCCGGACTCCCACTGAAACGAGGGAGACCAGCAGAAACATCGAGGTGAGAGCACACGCCAAATATATTGGGGAGAAGAATCCAGTACATTGCCGGGCCGGAGAAGCCCGCCGCCGAATTTGTACATTGCCGGCCGGAGAAAGCCCGCCGCCGAAGAAGTACCGCCGCCGAATTTGGGACCAGGCCGCCGAATATTATAGCATCATCATTGCATACATTTACACACACTTACACTCACATGTCCGGGCCGTGTTTACTCTACTTCGATCTCTATTCGGCATCAACCGTATTGCACAGTTGAACGGATATTGCACTGGGAGTTAAGAGTATAGACGCTAATTGCCAATGGTTATTCTTATTCTCTACCGTACGCCAGTACGGGCTCAGCTCTGGGAATTAACTAACGGCGTTAGAGTCGATAGCATGGCCATACATTAGCCGCATCTCTCTTTGCTTTCAACCGTATCGCACAGTTGTTCAAAGATTGCGCTGTGGTTCGTGTATCTATTAAGCTGTATCTGGTAAGGGATGCGAGTCCCTGTGAAGAAGATATAGCTAAAGCATTTCATTCACAGTTCCTACATAAACAATTATTCATGCACACATGTACTTAAACCACAACCCACGGGTTGAAACACATTCACGCTAACACCCACAAGCTATAGGTTCGAGCCTATAGCTTGATATATATACACCTACCCAGTCAATCGTACGATAAACGATTATCCATTCACGGCCCCATAAGCCTATAGTCTCTCACCACCCTGTACATATATTGAGTAATTCACGGCCAATGATAGATTACTACTGTCTCATACAGTAGTATATAGAGGGGGAATCCTAGACCTGATGCCCAGCTATTGCGGAAGACCCTGCAGTAGTATAGAGAGAGGGTTCAAGGGTCAACTGACCATACAGTAGTATAGAGAGAGGGTTCATGGGCCAGCTGACCCTACAGTAGTATAGAGAGCGGGTGCCGATTTCAGGTGCCCATACAGTAGTATAGAAGGAGGGTTCCTATACTAGTTGACCATACAGTAGTATAGAAAGAGGGTTACTAGACCAGGTGCCTACCCATCCACCGTGTGTTATTGATGTCCGATCCTATGTGGACCGTGTAGCCGTGAACTCTAGCCTTGATGATTCATCCTTGGAGCCGGGCCGCGGAGTGAGTCGCCGTGAGCGGGGTCGCTGAAGCCTGGGGGTGTATTCCTACGAGGGGTGCCGTCTGCTGCTGTGGTGAGCCGTGCAGTTGAATAGTCCTGCGGTGTTACAGAGAGACGGGCCGGTGCCGTAGAAGCCTTTGTACTGTGATAGTACTGTCGTGCCCAGGCCGTCCGCATCCATTGACGGTTATCAACGCTTGGAGGGGCTTAGTCGTGTAAGACGAGACACGACGACGACGAGAAGTCCATACCACCCGAGGGAGGAAGACCGGGGGAAGGAAGACACACGTCGGACATAACCACGGAGGGGCCTAGTCGTGTAAGACGAGACACGACGCAGTGTTCATCCATACGGGAGTGAACGAAGACCTGGGGAAGGAAGCTAGACGCCTGGACCTTACCACGTATATCTGGGGAAGGACGATAGACGCTGGAACCAACTACAAAGCCCTGGGGAAGGAAGATAGAAGCTGGACCCATCCATGAGGGAACCGGTCGTGACCAGACTGTGGCTGTGACCAGGCCTGCTCGCGTTATAGCTAGGGCAATATATATTTTGTATATATTTTCTATTGAACTTCGGTTAATGATAACTATAAGAGTACAGATAATTCATAGAGTAGGGATCTTCTTTACAGGGATTATACGCTACCACGATTTGAATCCTGTATACCTGCTCAAAGAATTATATGTCAGTATTGCATTAATTTGCTTTGGTTGTTATTACAGGTCTTCCTTTCCAACCTCCTTGATCCAGACAAGGTGACAGGTTGAATCGAACTCCCTCGTTGGCCAGGATCAGTGCCCGAGTGCGTTCCCAGTAGCCTGACAGTTTGTCTTGGGGACCCTGCGCACTCTGTGGATCTGAAACATCCATTACCCCACGTTATAGAAGTAGAAACGTTTCAATTATAATATGTGTATCCTATTTATCTCGTAGCATTCGAGTTTATTATCAGTGAAGGCACTGGAATACACGGACAGTAATACAAATACATGGTATTTGACGATTCCCGTGATTCCGGCTTCGTTTTAATGGCTTAGATCCATTGGAGAAAGAAAGTGAAGGATAATGATCGGATGTATCCGGTTCATGTAGCAGCATGCAATATTTAGACTTCATCTTATTTTTTTCAGGAATTTATATACAAAGATAAAGTGGCCGATTCTGCCTGAATCCGAATTGTGTAACATATTTGTTCGACGTGTGTATTCCAGTGTGGGAGGTCACTTCATGTGATTTTTTCAGTCGTATCGGCGCATAGCAGGGATGGTCTTGGTGAACGAAGGCTTTATTGGGATAGCAAGGGACAACGTCCGGGCCGCTGATAAACCTCAGTTGTGACGATGGAATGACATCGCCAGTACAGATATTTCCGCATCCATGAATCATGAATATAATTGTTCTCTCGATATTCACATTCAACCTATTCAGGATTTTTTTATTATTTCCATCTTTCTATGAATTGTATTAGTTAAACGCAATATATAAACGTGGTAGGTATATAAACGTGGTAGGAGAAGATGCTGGTGTAGTGACAAGAATGCATATGACCCTACAGGTCAGCAGTATATTAAGGTGAAATCTCTTATCATTTCTAAGGTGGCTGACGTTGCGTCCGTTCGAGATCACGTCCGGGTCAAAGGTCATGGTCGGTGAAGGAGTTGTCATGTCATTGTGAAAAACAGAGAAGAGATCATGTGACTGATTAAGGTGGATGTAAAACTAGGGGTTTCCTGAAAAGGAATGCGAATAAAGAACGGACCCAGTCAAATGGGTCTAGGTGGGCCAATATGGGTCTTAAGGGGTCGGACTAGGTCTCGACTTGAAGCGCTCGTCGATATCAGCCATGTGATATGGGTAGATACAAAAGTAGGATTTCTTCTGGAAAAATAAAATGCAGAAAAAGAACTTAACACCCAAAACTAACTCCGGTCAAATTGGTTTACATGGGCTCTGCTTGGTCTACATGGGTCGTGGCGGGTTCATGGCTCATCATGGAAGACTCGGCATGTAGGCTACAACTGTTCTTCAGGGCGAAAATTATGTCAGGGAACGCATGCACAGTGGTGGCGTTGTTGCGAAAGCGGACATTTTGTGATGCACGACCTAGAGACAAATTCTTGATCCAGACATAGCGTGCAGGGTGTCATATTGAAGCCTACGTGGTGTAAACTACGATTGGTATGGTTTGGACTGGAAGTGACAGCATGATACGCATGTACAGTTGAGCAACATCAGAGCAAGCGGCCGTTGTGCTGGTGCAGCGATACCTGTTTGGGTGAGATAGGGACAATCTTCGATCCAAACGGGACGTGCGGTATGTCGATTTGAAGTCCTCATGGTGTAGACTACGAATGACATTGGTAGGGCCAGACTGGCGTGGTTTATATTGGAAGTCGCGTCATGCGAGTAACCCCTTCACCAACCATGACCTTTGTTCCGGACGTGACTTCGACCAAACGTGACGTCATCTACTCTCTCATTACCTTCGCATTATATCCCATACCCTCAGAAATGATAAGAGATTTCACATTAATGCACTACTTCGAACCCAATGGTCTCGGGCAAGAGTTAAGGTCAACGCACATCACCAAACCACTACTGGATTAGGATACAACAAAACGAGACAAATGATCAGTATATGACTGGAAGGAACAAATCGATGTTGCATATACAAACAATTAGCTTCGTTTAACATCTAACCAGCGAACATTTGTGATTCATAGAATAGATATTGGTAGCACTGATAACTAATTTGATTGACTCAACACCATTTTGGTTCAATATTTGACTCACATATATCGCTGCCTCAAATCTATCTGAGTGACATTTGATTATATTTCTCGAAATATTATATCCCATTAATCAGCTGTGTATATTCATAAAATAAAAAGAAAAGAAAACGACTGTAAATATTCCCATGATACAAATACGAAAAATGATCGCATGTATAATGAGGACACTAGTTAGACAAAAAACAGCTAATTTTCTGAAAGACGATTCGCTATGGCAATGCAGTATATTATGGGGTATTGGGGTGGTCAATTGTTTTTATTTTACTATGGGTTGTTTGGTCTTGTTGTTCACGTCTCGCCACGAAAAACACGATGGGATGGGATCTCGGAGGTAAGCGGTGAAATTTTTCGAAAAGTACCGGGTAGGTCTGTATATAGGCCCATAATGGCTATGGGGGAGAGGTCCACACTGGGAAATTCACACATGTTCATTGTGATATGGGTTGCTTGGTCCTGTTTTTCACGTCTCACCATGTAGAACACGATGGGAGGGGTCTCGGAGGTAAGCGGTGAAACTTTTTGAAAAGTACCGGGTAGGTCTGTATATAGGCCCATACTGGCTATGGGGGAGAGGTCCATACTGGGAAATTCACACATGTTCATTGTGATATGGGTTGTTTGGTCTTGTTGTTCACGTCTCGCCATGTAGGACACGATGGGAGGGGTCTCGAAATTAAGCGGTGAATTGTTTTTTAAAAGTCCCGGGTGGGTTTGAATATAGTGGATAGGTCCATACTGAGTGGACGTTTTGGGGTCTAGGTGGGCACCTAGTGGTCCTATGGTGTCGTATGAGGTCTTATTTCGAAGCTCTCGT
>JAVTVY010005230.1:0-38509 GCA_036873755.1 Hanleya hanleyi
GTCTGTTCATTTTAATTAGTCGTCTACTTTAGAGCTTGTCAAAAATCAGTAGATAAGTTTGCATGAATGTTTATCAGCGACCGCTATGTTGCTGTCTATAGTAAGGCGCATCATAGTCATCTATGTCCATCTTTCGTTTACCAATCTTGTATATATGTTTCTATTTTATTATGTTTTTTTATGCACGGTTTATTATGTTCTGTGAATGTAGGTCAGTCTTTAGATTTACTCGCTTTCGTAATCAATCATGGACAATATTACTGATACGTTAGTTGATGCTCCACTCTCTAACCTAGCATCAAATCTTCCATTTTTCGATGTTGAATTTCCTATAGAAACTAACTGCTCTCTTGTATCTCCACCTGTGAATTACGAATTCTTAGACCAATTATGTTTTAATCCACTTGAAGTAAATGACACAGATCAAAGTAAAGCTTCCACCGATGATAATGATTTTGAAATAGCTCACTGGAATAGTCACCAATCAAAATACTATACAGATACAACTTTCATCAATGAAATCAAATCCCTGCTCATCAGTACCAATGGAAATACTTTATCTTTTTGACATATTAATGCCAGAAGTCTTAAGAAGCATTTTTCAGAAATAACAGCATTCATTTATAACTTAAAACATGATTTCTCTATTTTGGCCTTTACAGAGAGCTGGTTAAATCCTGCCATCATCAAGGTCTAAGAGGACTGGAGGAGGACTGATCTTTTATGTGAGAGAAAATATAAAATCCTGCAAAATAGGTAAAGATCTTTCATATCTAGATGATGATGGTCAATATGAAACTCTTTTCTTGGAAATAATAATCGACGACAAAAAATACATCGCTGGTCTCTTCTATCGGCCACCGGGCAAACATATTGACACTTTTAATCAATATGTCCTTTCTCTTCTTAAGTCGCCTGAAATTCAAAAGAATTGTATATTCATTGGCGATTTCAACATAGACCTTTTTAAAACAAATAACCATCAGCCTTCGAGAGATTTTCTGGAAAACCTGCACATTATTTTTTCCCATTGATTACGAAACCAACCAGAGTCCGTGAACGAACAGCAACTCTCATCGACCACATTTTAACTAATTTTCACGATGACAATCTCTTGTCCGGTATATTCTTGACAGATATTACTGATCATTTCCCGATATTTCATATAATTAGGAGCGCCTCAAACGCAAAACCAGCACAACAAAACATAACTTACCGTAAATATACCACAGAACAAAAGGAGCTATTCTTACAAAAAATAAGTGACGCTGATTGGTGCCAAGCGAATGAAGACAGTCATGATCCAAACACTTTGCTTGATAATTTCCTCTCTAAATTCAACCCCATCTATAATGAATGCTTCCCGCTAACAACTGTTATACCTTCGACAAGAAAAATCATAAAACCATGGCTAACCTATTCAATTTTAAATTCTGTCCATGAAAAAAATAGACTTTATCGCCTTTATCTAATCAATACTACCATTCATAAGCAATACCGAAAATATAGAAATATATTAAATCATACGATTCGCACATCCAGAAAACACTACTTTGAACGGAAATTCAACGAAAGCACTCAAGATATCAGAGGTACATGGAAGGTATTAAAACAGCTATTGAACAGGAATAAATCTCAAATTTCGGACTCCTTAGTAGAAGATAAATAGAGAATTGAAAAACAATGTATTATGTAATACGCCACAAAATAGTGTTTTTGTTACTTAAGATGTAATAATCCTTGTTTTTTTACATAATATTTTTTGTTACTTAATAAGTAATAATCCTTGTTTTCTAACTTCATATGTAAGTTATAGAGCACCACCTCAGTTCTATTTTTAGATCATGACATCACTGGGAAAACCCTTAGGGTTGGAAGGGTGATCTTTTGACCTGGATGTGACCTTTGACCCGCGCGCACAATCGCGGATAATCAGCGCGCGCGTCCGGATAACACGCGCGCGCTGCGTGCCGGCCCGGTGGTACATAATATTTACTTAATATCTAATGCTCATTGTTTTGTTATTTAATACTCCTTGTGTTCATATGTAAGTTCTGTTTATAGAGCAACACATCAGTTCTATTTTTAGATCATGACATCATTGGGAAAACCCCTGTTCTATTGTTATTTCTTGTTCTTTTGTTAGTTCTCGACAAGTACAGACGCGTCTATGCAGCACAATAGACAATAAACAAATAGTGGTGAGTCATACTAATGTGAATACACCTGTTCTATTATCTTTAATTCTCGACAAGTACAGACGCGTCTAATCAGAACAATAATCAATAAACAAAGAGCCATGAGTCATACTAATGTGAATACACCTGTTCTATTATCTTTAATTCTGGACAAGTACAGACGCGTCTGTACAGAACAATAAACAAAGAGCCATGAGTCATACTCTACATTGTTATCAAAAGCTAAATTTTATCTGGTCACATATACTATAATTCATGTTGTATATCGGACAGGTTCCATCCCATAACTAATGATCTCTCCACAAAGGTCACAGTGTTTCCGCTTTTCGCTTTCTCTACTACTCATTCTGTCTGAATTGTATTACTATAGTCTACCCCCGTACGGTTCATTAGTAGCTCATTTAGAGCGAGTATAGTCCATTCATGCGTACATGATATTGCTTTCTTTCTATAATACTCACCCATTTCCCCCCCCTCTCGTTAATTTCAGTCTGTATTATGTTTACTATAAAGTCTGTATAATGGGACCGACCCATGTCCTAGCTTTATAACAGATCCCATCTCTCCCCACCCACCATTATGACTATCCGATCGTATCCTTGTATAAAACAAGCATATATATTCAATGCCCATCTTAACAAAACCCTTTGTCTTTAGTTCTCGACAAGTACAGACACGTCTATGCAGCGCAATAGACATTAAACAAAGAACCATGAGTCATACTATTGTTAATTCCCCTGCTCCTGCATTATTTCTCAACATGTAGAGACTTGTCATAGTGACGTCACATCGTAGAGCTGATAACATTTTTCGCAGAAAAAGTGGGTTGCAATAAAAAGATATTTGTAACCCGCTATGATTAATGGTATCGTTATTCCTCTTTGTTATCGTTCAGTTATTCAAGGCAGCATTTCTATATAACAAAGGTCTTAATTTCCATGTAGTCGACGAGGTATGGGTTGCTCGCTTTGCTATACCTGTTGCAGATCATGGATATCCCTCCATGAATACCCTTTTCTATCATGAGGTACATATCGATGTCATCCAGGAGCTGTAGACGAACGCCGGTCATTTTCAACATGGCAGTGAGTTTATCTGGTGTTTGCAGTTGTGTAGATGATAAACTGTAAGGAAGTATGATTGCATATTCTCAACATGTACAGACTTGCATCTATACAGACTCCCCACAAAGAAAGAGCTATGAGTCATTTGCCCACAGTATTGTGAATACACCTGTTCCTTTGTCTTTAATTCTCGACAAAGAGCCATGAGTCATGCTCTACATCATTATCAATAGCAAACTTGGATAAATTTATATTTGCTATTGGAAAAACCCTTGTTCTATTCTTAGTACATCTATGCCTTTGTCTTTATTAAACAAAGATCCATGAGTCATACTATTGTTAATTCCCCTGCTCCTGCATTATTTCTCGACATGTAGACACTTGTCATAGTGATAATTACTCATCGCTTATAAAAACACACACGCGTATCGCTTAACCAACACTTCTCCCCCAAGAAGTGCTAAGATACAAACGTTTCTTTCATATACCCACGGTCGACTGCACATCAATATATTATAAGGGATAATAATAGGATAAACACCGCCTTTTGTGGACGCTTTGGCTTTGCACGCTTTCTGCACGCGTGAGCTAGGTCTTTATGCGAGAAAGACCATAATACGTTCACGTATACAACCCTCTTCATTCACCATTCTTCAATTCCATTCTTAAATATCTGTCTAAGCGATAATAAATGGCCAAATATTCCCTTTTGTACAATTTTTATTGTTGTGTGTCAACGCGTGCCAGAGCTCCTTTTCAGCCTGCTCTAGGCCATATTTACTCAATATAAATCTTAATGTGTTAGACGGTCTTGGCAGTCTATTTGGAGGGGAAAATGTGCTTTTTAGATTAGCCTTTATACAGATTTCTGTTCACTTAAACTCCTGACAGACCTCCAGTATCGCCTGTAGGTTACAGCGGCAGAGGTGATAATAAAAATGCACGAGAAATTAGCAAATTGATTAGCCAATCTTAGTATTAAAATTGTCAAGTGGAAATATAGATCTTGTTGAATTAAACAGTGACACTCACTCCGAATGAAATCTTGTGCACTCCAGTAGGAAGTGGGTCTCATCATCAATACTATTACAAACCCTACATATTCTTCCCTCAACTGGAAGTTGACAATATCTTTCTCTTTTAAACAGTTTATATGTATTCCTGATGATGGCATAAGCAAAGCCGAAATATAGAATATTTTATCACAATGACTTCCATTTTCGGAGTTACTTTCATCCTAGTTTATGTGAAATTGATCTGTGGGAATAATGGATCTTTCTCTTTCAATTGGTAAATTGTGGACACTGTGTTCTCACAAAGAATAGGCTCACAAGTGTATGATTGTGTATAAGTGACTATTAACTGAGTCCTCGAGTAATTGAGACAGTGTGAATACATATTGAGTAATTGAGTAAATGTGAATACATATTGAGTAACTGAGTAATTACTGAGTAAATTTGCATTCACATTTACTGAGTAACTGAGTAAATGCGAATGCATATTGAGTAACTCAGTAAAAACTGAGTAACTGAGTATACAGCGGGTAATTTTGAGTCATTGAGTAACTGAGTATATATTGAGTAACTGAGTAATTACTGAGTAAATGTGAATACATATTGAGTAACTGAGTAATTACTGAGTAAATTTGCATTCACATTTACTGAGTAACTGAGTAAATGCGAATGCATATTGAGTAACTCAGTAAAAAATGAGTAACTGAGTATACAGCGGGTAATTTTGAGTCATTGAGTAACTGAGTATATATTGAGTAACTGAGTAATTACTGAGTAAATGTGAACGCATATTGAGTAACTGAGTAATTACTGAGTAAATTTGCATTCACATTTACTAAGTAACTGAGTAAATGCGAATGCATATTGAGTAACTCAGTAAAAACTGTGTAACTGAGTATACAGTGGGTAATTTTGAGTAGATATTGAGTAACTGGATAATTACTGAGTATATATTGAGTAACTGAGTAATTACTGAGTAAATGTGATTGCATATTGAGTAACTGAGTAAATGAGTAAATCTGATTGCATATCTAGTAACTCAGTAAATGTGAATGCAAATTGAGTAACTCAGTATTTACTGAGTAAAAACTGAGTGACTGAGTATACAGTGGGTAATTTTGAGTAGATATTGAGGAACTGGATAATTACTGAGTAACTGTGAATGCATATTGAGTAACTGAATAATTACTGAGTAAATGTGTATATACTGAGTAACTCTGTGTAAATTGAGTTACTGTGAGTAAGTGTATATAGACTAATTAACTATCAATCAATCATTGATTACATTCAGTGATTGATTGAATCATTAATTAACTGGGTCCTCGAGTAATTGAGACAGTGATTGTCTAAATGACAGATTGAATCAATGTGTGTGTGAATGAATAGCCACCAATCAGTGCACGGCTCTTGTATTGTCTAAAAATAGCCACCAATCAGAGGATAGCTCTTCTATTGTCTAAAAATATTCACCAATCAGAGCGCAGCTCTTCTATTGTCTAAAAATAGTTACCAATCAAATGATAACTATTCTATTGTCTAAAAATAGTCACCAATCAATGATCATCTTATTTTTAACCATCTACCACCGTATGCTATAAAAGCAACTACCCATCGTGTCATTCTTCAATCAACATGGATTACTCTAAAATAGACTCCTTCACGGACGTAAATGACTTGAATGCTTGGGCGACAGAGCGGGGCGCCTATAACGACGTTGCTGTCAACTTACGCCGAATACAACTACTCGGCGATACCATCTGTCGCTCCGTGCCTACGATATCCCATATTCAATGCGATGTTTGCTCTCAAACCTTCACGAATCGAGGAAATATGCTTCGCCATCGACGCAGTCACACCAGTCAACCCATCACATGTTCCACATGTCGAAAATCTTTCACTCGCATGGATCAACTATTAACTCATCAGCGAACCCATGCGAGGAAAAGGCAGGTCGATCTATTGAGAAACTTATCTCAAACCTTCACGACAAAATTCAATACACCATCCACTACCGAGATTTGAAATTTTGTCTCAGTCAAGGTATGCAGCTGACAAAGATACATCGCGTCGTGGAATTCATACAAGCCGCCTGGTTACAACCCTACATTCAGTTCAATACTGAAAGACTGTATGATTTTCACTACAATCATATCAAGCCAGAATATGGTTCTAAAGCTAAGCTCCTCTTTTCCGACACGGATAGTTTCTCCTATGACATTCAAACACAAAATATTTACAACGACATGGCACAACACATCTCCATGTTCGATACCAGCAACTACCAGCGGGATCACCCCCTTTACACCGCGGCCAATGGCAAAGTGTTGGGGAAGATTAAAGATGAATGTGGAGGTCTACCCATCGAGGAGTTTGTCGGGCTTCGACCGAAAATGTATAGTTTACTTTACAACGGGGAAGAGAAGAAAACGGCGAAAGGCATTACCAAGTATGCCATCAAGAAAAAATTACGACATGCCATGTACAAAGAATGTTTATTCAATCGAAAAAGTGTTCGTACAACCATGAAACAAATTAGAAGCATAGATCACCATCTCTAAAGTCTGACTGTTAACAAACAAAGCCTCTGTCCCTTTGATGACAAGCGCTATATTTGAACGATGGTGTACATACCGTAGCACATGGCTACACTCAACCATGAAACATGTGTAAATATGTATGAATCAACGACATTAATTCTTGTGTATTGCATGTTACGTATAAGAATAAACGATATTATTTATCATCATGTAATGTAATAAAAGACCCCTTTTGTATCGATATGGGTACACTCACAATTAATATTTATTTACATGTTACGTATTAGAATAAAAGACATTAAGCATCCTCTCGTGTTTTACATAAATCTTTGAATAGGTGCCATCTCAGTTTGATGCTCTGCGTCATCGCCTCAGCAAAGTCCATATTATGTGATTTCTGCAGTTCAAGGCAAGTCTTCATTAACTCCGTATGAATACTATCGGATTCCAAAGTTTTCATTCCCGTCACATAAGTCTGACACATTTTTCTAGTCATCTGAGGTGTATATGCCTCCACTGCTAAGTCTATGGCCTCGTCTGCTGTAAACCCCTTCTTCCTATATTGTGCGACCTTTTCAATAATTTTTCCATTGAACATCACTCGTGAAGGAAGACCGAACAGTCTTTTCCATGTTTCTCGTTTCACACTACCGGTGGGCTCTTCACAATCTTTACGCTTCAGACGCTTACTTCCTTTACCTTTTTGCCTAGTATACCACGGAGGTCTTTGTCTGGTGAAAAGTCCCATTCCAACCTGCGATGTGACAACCTTCCTGAGTCGGTGATTTTCGGGTGTAGTTGGCTTTAGGTCTATCAAGAGGTAACCGTAAGGGGTGGATATGGCATCTTCATATTTCTCCATGAAATACTCTGCGTGTTTGGGATAGATACGTCGTCCAAAGAGTTGTATTTGTTGTCTGTCAATAGGGTTGTTAAAGAGTACGAAGTATTGACAATTTAAAGTAATGTCGCGTGAGGCTTTCCCTAGTGGAAACAAAGTTTGGGTTAAATATATGACGGACAGATTGCGATGATGGGATCCTTTCGTGAAGAGATCGGAGATGCGTGAGTCTCCCTTAGCCACACCCATCAGGTCATCGAGCACTACCACGTTGATCTCATCAGGGTCGAAGTAATAAGCCTCTCCAATGTCTTGGGGGATACCAGGCACGAATGTTACATTCTTCAAAGAGGTGTTTTCGTAGGCGGACTGCCACTGGCTGTAGCACCAAACTATACGGGTATAGCTGATTGGTCCTTCTTCTAAGAACTTTATAACCCATGATGTCTTGCCACAACCCGTAGGGCCGCTGACCATCATGGTATAGGGATGCTCTACTCCACTTGTTGGCCCGGAATTCGGGGGTGTCTCCTGACTATGCCTCAGACACATATGTCTGAGCATATTGTGACGACGGGAGAACATTCTCTGACAGAACGCACACGTACTCGACATGATATACGAACTAATGGTTCACAAACGACCTTATATATATATGCAGTCGTGTACATAGCGCCACACTTCTACACACTTGCTGACACCCCTTAGAGCTTAATGATTAGATTGCTTCAATATCTTCTTGAGCCACCCAGCTAGCGAATTTGATTGGCCACCCGACATATTTCACCAATTTTTCCACCCTGCCTCGACGACGTCGTGTTTTGAGTACTTTTTCAATCCTCCATAATGCATCAACAGCTTTATTGACCACCTGAAGCTCTTGTTGATAAAATGTTCCCTGTATTTCATCGTCCATGAAATCTATGAGTTTATATATGGGTAGCCCTTGGCGACGATACCTTTTTGAAATTTTGAAGAGTTCCTCTGTCCACTTGGCTTGATAATCCCGTTGGAATACATATCTCACGTGTGAAATACGAACAGAATCACCAACCTTCAATTTAAAGGGCTGTTTCCGTGTAGGTTGTGTAGTGTCCACATACATTTCTTTCCAGAGTATGGCTTCATTATGCTCGTTTACGTCAGCTGGAGCTCTCTCGTTTAGTGATCGGTGCTGACGACGGTTGTAAGCTCCCACTACGTCTGCAAGAACATCCAGGTAGCGGTAGGTTTGCTTATGCGTGTAATACTTATATAATACGTTCTTAGCCGTCCTGATGACCCTCTCCACATAATTGGCCTTCTTCTCATTATGTGTGACATAAGGTTTAATTCCCTTCTTCGTCAAATAGGCCTTCACCCATCGGTTATTGAATTCACTACCTTTGTCGACTCTAAGATATTTTGGGGATCTACCTTGCTTTAAAATGGATTCCAATCCCGCAACGATTGACTGATGTTGTTTATTGGGGAGAGGAACGATCCATAAATAACGCGAAAAGACGTCAATAGCGAAGAGTAGGAACTTTATGTTGTCATTGTGTTTCGATACATTGGTAACATCAGCCAGGTCGGCGTCCCACAAATGATCAATTCCAGCTGATATCACTCTATTTCTCTTAAATGAATATCGAATAGGTCTCTGTAAACTGTAAGGGTCTTGATCGCTCAACCATTGGTTTAGATCGGTTAGGGGAACGTTATACCCTCGTTTACGCAAAATATTGCGTAGCTTGACAGGGCCTGTAAACGAAGCAACATCGGTTGTGTCAAAGTAGACACGGGACAAATAGGTTTTCCATGCACCCGCATCCATCGTGTCTTGACCAGGATGAAAAGATCATCTCTTTTATATTCACCTTCGCACTTTATATAAAAATTAAAAAACGGTAGAGGTGCGGTTTAAGAAACCATTTTATTGAAAGAATTAACAGCTACAATACATTTGAAGTGTGTTGGAAATACAATATGAGAAATGTCGCGTTACAAATCTATATACATAACAATCATTATGACAATGGTTTTGATGGAAGTCCGTCAGGATGCTGGAAAGAGATACACCTCGTGTTAACTGAAGTAACACGTATATACAATAGTGACCGCAGGTCAATGATTGATCTCCTTGAAGCACTCTGTCATTATATGAAATAGTTTTACAATTGTTTTTGAGAAATGAAGCGAAGCGATGGCCGTAATGCTCTGGTAATTGTCCCAAGGAATCAAAAAATGTGCCTCTGTCTTGGGAAAAGTAGAATACTACCCAATGTTCACCGGGAAGAGTAGACGGGTCTGTGTTTACGATATATGCAGCCGGTGTCAGAGACACGTGGCTTGGAATCTTATCCGCCGGGTACACCCCGCGGACGCGAGCGTGCAGCGTGTGATCGGCGCGAATAATGCAGCGAAGCTCGTTGGTATTCATGGTGCGTTGACTATGACGTTCCGCGACTTATCAACCTCTATCAGGGCTGGGAACTCCGCGTAGGTGATACAGCTCACGGTTTCAGGAAGTGGTTCTCCGAAGACCGCTTCCAGTCTAAGGTTACCTTGTTTCAACAGCTGCAGGTGGTCTTTCGAGGCTAAGGTAGGGTCCAAGTTGAAGGAGTATAGCGTGTAGCCGTTGTGATACTCCAACAAGGTTATAGCATTTCCAAAGTTTTCTCCGGATTGACCTATAGCGTCGAATAAGGTGAGGTAGGCCGATGTGAACTGCGAGGTGTAAGGATCGGTATCAAACCTCGTCCTTATTTGATGACCCGGGGAAGTGACACCGTCTATGTTTACCGCCAGATTTGTCAGCTTAAAGTGATGAAAGTTCAGAGGATTCTTTTTATAGTCCCCTCCCACGGCCTTGGAAGATACGAAACCAACGATCAGTTTGCTGGGGTAAACGGACTGGAACATGTTGTCCCAGCGGAAGAGGGTCTGTCCAGCAGATATGGACATCATCTTAACCTGCGTGCTCTGGTAGGGATAAAACGCGGAACTGTCTTCGAGAGCTTTGGCGTGTCCGAGTATGACACCAGGGTTGACGCGTATTTTGTAAGCTTTCAGGCTGATGTCCTCAATAACGAGTTTGTAGGCTGGAGTCTCGGCTTCTGCCATGAAGATGAACTGGGGCGACGACCGGTACAACTTCACGTATACATCAACGTTGTTTAGCAGATAGCGGTGTTGTTTAAACACGTCCTGCATGAGGTTTCCTTCCATCTCGAATGCATTACTCTCGGCGATGAATTTCTGTCTCTCTGTAAGTCCAGCATTTGCACCTATTGCAGGATTTGTGGTATCTATATTAACACCCTCGTCAGCTACAAACAGTTGAAGCTGTAGTTGCGTGTCTTTAGCGTCTTCACCAAAATTCAGAATGGTCTGAAGGTAGGCTTTGTATGGATAACCATTGTCCATGGTCGTCACCAGTTTACCTTGCATAGATACATCAATTTGTGACCACATGGTCTGTAGCAGTTGATTGATAGGGCCGCATTTTTCATCCTTGATCAACGGGGTATCATCGCTGTGCACGACCTTAGCTTTCACGTAGAGTCGACAAGATTTCAGGTCGAGATAATCTAACCCCTGGCCTGATATCTTAAATTCAACGGGAGCACCATCGTTGAATTGGGATGTTGGCCTCACGTCAATGATGTAACGATTTTCCACGGCTGTTTGCGAAGGCGGTAATTGAAAAAGAGATAACGTCTCGGGTTGACCTTCGTGGAAGCCTTTGTCAGTAAGGAGCGCCATGGTGTAGCTAGAAAAATTGAATCTTCCGCTTCTTTGGAGGTGATGTTCTTTTTATACGTTTGGACTGTCCTTGGGAGATAATGGGTGTAGATGAGGTGCGCTTCTTATTTATACGGATTTCGGACTTGGCTTGATCAACAGCTTGTTGTGACGGGGATGTTAGCGTAATAGGTGGTATATTTATACGTTTCTGTGGCACTTGAGTTTCAATAGGAATGATGCTAAGACCTCTTCCGCTTTGTGATGTGGGGTACGGCACCGAGTTGACTTGACCCTGATAAAAACGAATCCATTTTTTGACGTCGGGAACATACAAATGACGATTCGTCATAGTTTTTTCAAGTGGAGCGTGATCGTAATTGCACCACTCAGAAGGGTTGCTGGTAGATTATCTTCGGTCTTTATATAGATGTCGAGAACGTCGACACTATTTTGTACTATGGGAGGATAATGTGGCGTAGAATATAGCCTAGTAATGGCTTTCTTGGAAACACTCGTCACATGTACAGTCCGTAGAAGAGGTAGTTTAGTCTCGCCTACAAAGGATTCACCGCAAATATTACAAGTCACGAGTAACAACGACTTGGATTTGAATTGAGGTTGCTTGTTGATAAATAATTCCGCTAAACCAACCACCCATGAGTCACTTAAACAGAGACGCGTGTTCAAGGCAACGCGAAATTTATAGGGTGTATTGTCTGGGAAGTATGACAACGAATCTGTGCTACTAACAATAATGTAGTGATCCATTTGGACGACTGGGGCTAAAAGATGAATGATGTGCTTTTATAGGGATCAAGGACCAAGCGATGTAAGATTATGCTGGCTTTCTAGAACATTCTGTATGGCGATGTCGATTTTAGGGGTACTGTCCTTGATGAGGGTTCACTGAGTATGTGTTAGGACGAGTCCTTTAATGGAAGCTTTACCGTTGAGGAAATAGCGTAGATCCACCCTCAGCGTCTTGGCATATAAGCAAACAGTAGCTCGAATATGATTATCAATGGCTACTTGCTGCATAGGTGTGCATAGGGTTCTGTTCGAAATGGTGGTTATTACGCGGGTATCGGGATAGGAACAGGGCGGAGACACTGTGGTTTCTGGGGGACCATGACACGGTGAACATGTGATACAGGGTGTGCACTTTACACAGGACGTACGAAAGGCAGACAGCACGACGAGAGGGATGAGGAGTAATAATATCGCCGCGATAGATGCCGCTTTCAGCTTGATAAGGGTCCTCTCGTATTGATCCATGGTGGATGAACAGGGATGTACACGTGGACCTTTATATAGGTGTGGACAAGTGTGAACTTCTTTATTAACTCTCATTTGACTCATTGATTATTGTCTATTGTTCTGCCTAGACGCGTCTGAACTTGTCGAGAACTAAAGACAAAAGAGTAGGCAATAACAATAGAACAGGGGTTTTCCCAATGATGTCATGATCTAAAGAACTAAGGTGTTGCTCTATTAGCAGAACTTACATATGAACACAAGGAGTATTAAATAACAAAACAGTGAGCATTAGATATTAAGTAAATATTATGTACCACCGGGCCGGCACGCAGCGCGCGCGTGTTATCCGGACGCGCGCGCGGATTATCCGCGATTGTGCGCGCGGGTCAAAGGTCACATCCAGGTCAAAAGATCACCCTTCCAACCCTAAGGGTTTTCCCAATGATGTCATGATCTAAAAATAGAACTCAGGTGATACCACATATGAAAACAAGGATTATTACTTATAAGTAACAAAAAATATTATGTCAAAAAACAAGGATTATTACATCTTAAGTAACAAAAAAGTGGGGAGTGGGATTATTACATAAATACATTGGGCCAGTACTCTCTATTTAACTACTACTATTCCTACACTGACAGTGAGTCACCCAAAATTCGCAGGTTAATTTTTGACATTTAGGCATTGTAAAGATATTCTGGTAACAAGCAAATTCGGATTCAGCACCCTCGAATTTCCAAGAAAACACTTGTTCGAGCTTGTAACATGAATGCCTCAACATCTTTTTCTGAAATTTTCACCTGTCTTTTAGTATTCATTGTATCTGTGGCATTAGCTCCAGTGGGGTCCTCTTCTATGCTACGTGAGAACAAGGCTCCGCGCGCCAAACCACTCACCAGATGTAGTTGTTGGGAAAGTGCGGAACGGGTAATATTTGCCGAACCCGTTGACCATAACCAATAAAATAATTCTATTCTATGTCCACTTACCTTTCATAAAACACCTTGTTTATGAGTGACTGTCCATTTTTAGCTTTGCCAGACATCTGAACTCGGTCGAGGGTAAAACTGTCCACATCGCCGAACGGTGATTACGCGCCACAACACCGCGCGACCAACACTACACGCACAGCGGCGATGTGGACAGTTTTACCCCCCTCGTTCGAGTTTAGACTTCTTGCAAAGCTAAAGATGGACAGTCACGCAAGGTGTTTGGTGAAAGGTAAGTGGATATAGAATCGACTTATTTTATAGGTTATGGTCAACGGGTTCGGCGAATATTGCCCATCCGGCACTTTCTCAACAACTACATCTGGTGAGTGGTTTGACGCCGGAGACTTGTTTTCACGTAGTATAGAAGTAGGCCCCACTGGAGCTACTGTGGCATGTATTTGCATCTTGATTTACGTGTGCTGCTTCACCTGTGCACTCTTACAACGTTTCGTGTCGTCTATCATGCCCATCACCGTGCCTGCTTAGCAGCAACAGTGAGGCTGTCAATGAGATGTCTATGGTAGGCCGTTAATGCCAAAAACCTCGCTGATTTTAACCGCAGTGTAAATCGAATTCATACCGCGGTGTAAATATTTTTGACTCGCAGTGCAAGGATCCCTGCAATGCAAAGATTTCGAGTGAATGGATCTATAGGTTGTCGACGCGCCATTTTGTATATTATTATTCTCAATTTTCATTGGCTGTTTTTTCCTCGCATTGCGCGAATCCTTGCATTGTGAGTGATCCTTACATTGCGCGGATCCTTGCATTGTGAGTGATCCTTACATTGCGCGAATCCTTGCTTTGCGAGTGATCCTTACATCGCGGGCATCCTTGCATTGTGAGTGATCCTTACATAGCGGGGATCCTTACATTGCGAGTGATCCTTACATTGCGGGGCTCCTTGCATTGTGAGTGATCCTTGCATTGTGAGTGATCCATACATTGCAGGGATCCTTGCATTGTGAGTGATCCTTACATTGCGGGGATCCTTGCATTGTGAGTGATCCTTGCATTGTGAGTGATCCATACATTGCAGGGATCCTTGCATTGTGAGTGATCCTTACATTGCGGGGATCCTTACATTGCGAGTGATCCTTACATAGCGGGGGTCCTTGCATTGTGAGTGATCCTTACATTGCGGGGATCCTTACATTGCGAGTGACCTTTAAGTTGCGGGGATCCTTGCATTAGGAGTGATCCTTGCATTGTGAGTGATCCTTACATAGCGGGGATCCTTACATTGCGAGTGATCCTTACATTGCGGGGATCCTTGCATTGTGAGTGATCCTTGCATTGTGAGTGATCCATACATTGCAGGGATCCTTGCATTGATCCTTACATTGCGGGGATCCTTGCATTGTGAGTGATCCTTGCATTGTGAGTGATCCATACATTGCAGGGATCCTTGCATTGTGAGTGATCCTTGCATTGTGAGTGATCCATACATTGCAGGGATCCTTGCATTGTGAGTGATCCTTACATTGCGGGGATCCTTGCATTGTGAGTGATCCTTGCATTGTGAGTGATCCATACATTGCAGGGATCCTTGCATTGTGAGTGATCCTTACATTGCGGGGATCCTTACATTGCGAGTGACCCTTAAGTTGCGGGGATCCTTGCATTGTGAGTGATCCTTACATTGCGGGGATCCTTACATTGCGAGTGACCCTTAAGTTGCGGGGATCCTTGCATTACGAGTGATCCTTACATTGCGAGGATCCTTACATTGCGAGTGATCCTTACATTGCGAGGATCGATCCTTACATTGCGAGTGATCCTTACATTGCGAGTGATCCTTACATTTCGAGGATCCTTGCATTGTGAGTGATCCTTACATTGCGGGGATCCTTGCATTGCGAGTGATCCTTACATTGCGCGGATCCTTCCATTGCGAGTCAAAAATATTTACAATATAGTATAATTCGATTTACACCGCTGTTTAAGTTCGATTTACACCACGGTCTAAATGACCGAGGTTTTTGGCACTGACGGCCTGCCATAGATGCCCTTCTCGTTCGGCGGGCTATATACGAAAGACTTTTGTTAATTTGTTGGCTGAGCAGGAAATCGGAGTGGAAAAGGTGGAGGCGTTGGAGCAGACGTGGAATTTCCGTGAATGGTTCGCGACGTTTAATTCTAAAACTGTCGCGGACTTAGTTGCACGCTGTGATGTTTTGGACGTTGACGAGTTTACGGTCGAATTGTCTCCGTTCGCTGCCCGATAGAGTTGCAGTGGAGACCCTGTGGGAATCTCCTTTCGTTGACGAAAATTATGTTGTGGATTTTTTGGTGAGTTTGATAAAGTGTCGAACCGGTGAGATAAGTTTTATTCGAGTATAGGGGATGTGCGAAAAGTGATTTTGTTGGCAGAAACGGATCGGCTGGACGTTTCGTCGTATCAGGCGAAAATCGACAGTTTTATAATGCTGACGAGGCATCTGACTGCAACTTATATACGTTAGCGTAGGCCGTCATATCTGCAGTCCCGAAAAGAATTCAGTCCCTGAAAAGATATACGCAGTCATAAGACAAAAATTCACGTTCACCCTTCAAATTATGCAAACTGCAATGTACACACTAAAGTATTCTGCAGCTCGAAATGACAAAAAGAAATGTAGAAAGAAACGTTGATAATTATAATTAAAATGACCCTCTGCCCCCAAAGTTAACGTCGTCGATGGCCAATTGCGGTTTTTTGACATTTAAGAGGATTGGTATGGCAAATAATTTTTCAATCCATCTCATGGTCTTGCGCTGACCTGACAGAAATTGGTATATGATACCAGCCAAGCCCATATTACTACCGTTATAAATGAAGCGCTGAAAGTATTTCTTCCGGATTATATAATTCAACCACGTTCTTCCGGTTTTGTTACGTCTGTACAACCGTGTTACATAATATAATATAGATCTGGTATGCCTTCATCGTCCGAGGTTATGTGCACACAATCTCAGTAAACTATAATATCACGGAATATTCCCCTGATTTACCATCTTGGTTTACCTAGGTTGATGTGCACATTATTAGCGCTATGTTCTTGCGACATGTTTATATGCCCTGCACGAGACAATGTAGTGTAGGTATAAAAGAACTAAATATTCCTCCTATCTGAGTGCGGGTTACATACCCATATCCCAACCAAGTGAAGCAACTTTGCTGAGTTCGTACCAGCGGTAAATCCATGTTGTAGTTAAACCCCGACTATATGTGATCGCATGTATGGAATCGAACGATATTATTGACCGGTAAATATTTGAGAAAAGCAAATTCTCTTGGGCGCCGTCATCTTTAAACAATCCCGCACAGAATGATAATCGAAAAAGGGCTTCGAGAAATATCAACAGAATATCAATAGAGACTTGATATTTGTGACATTTTCAAATATCATTTACGAATTTATCCCCTATTTTTTTTTCAGCTAGCAGGCCTGTCTCCACTTATTTGACCAACCTCGATCCAGGTTATGCTTTTATGCTAATATCTCTTTAGTTAACCTTTGCACGCGGCCGTCTACGATGTTTTTTGTTCCTTTATGCCCATAATGCGCTCCCGATTCCTGTCCGTCTATTCGGTTTTAGGTCATGCAATGATACCAAACTTAGGGCATACCTTACCCATGGGCAAAGAGGAATCCTGTTCATTTTCAGGTCAAAAGGGCAATGATCATGATCAAGATCACTGTGTCCCAAACGAAATAAATCAGTCTACATTGTCTGCCCGTCTCTTTGTGCATCTTGCTTGCTAACACAGTATATTTTTAATGATTATTATCAGGCTTTCCAAATTCATATAACATATGCAACTGGTAATGGGTCAGAATCCTTTTCTGGTCACCGATGTGTTAATGTTGGAAACAATAAGGTTTTTTTTCAGTCCTACTGCATATAAAGGATATCATTCTTCGGATGTTTTTTGTTGTTGATCGAATTGCTTGAATTTCTTATTAACAATATCTATGAAATTCGGCAATACCATATATCAACAGCGTATAGGTATCTCATTGGGTACAAATTGTGCAACACCTTTGGCAGACCTATATCTGTTCTCGTATGAATAGCCTATATGTAGAAATTGTCAAAATATAACAGTTCAAAAGCCCGTTCCTTCTCATTCACCAATCGTTAGTTTCATGACCTTCTAGCACTGAATTCACCCTATTAGCGACGCTGTGAAGGATATTTACCCCCTTCGCTGGATTTGAACTAAACCATCGATAGCCCAGGTGGGACAGCATACCTAGACCTATACCTTTACAGGCTTTCTCCCACGTCGATTCTACGAAAAAGACAATTACAATTTTGACATAGTTAACTACCCAGCTCTGGATAGCAATATTCCAGAAGGACCTTACGGCGTATACATACCTCGCTTGAAGACACTTGCTAGATCATGAGCTGACTATGACAATTATAATCAACGCCACAGAATATTACTGCAGCAACAGGCCTATACCACCAAACCCTTCTATTCAAAGTTTCTCAAATTCTGTGATAAGTATGATACACTGACGGCAAAATAATAGTAGAGTTCTCTAGGGCTACGTTTCGTAACATCCCCACAGTGTTCAAATTAACAGTCGCAATTAAAGCGTGACTGAGATACATACTCTGGAAAAGAATAATGTACACTGATTAGGATGTTATCTACAAAACATCATAATGTGTTGCTGACATCATTGAAAAGTGTTGATCACTTCTCTCTGGTAAAAAAACCAGTGTTTGTATTATATTTATTTCACACACATTTGGAATTTGTGCTAACTGTCATACGAAATAGATCGCTCGATTATTGACGCGGAAATTCTTTTATGGACGTCGGCTGAATATTGAATGTCGGTTCTGACGCATTCTACTGAAGATGACTGACGACCAATATTATCAAGATGCAATTCTAGCATTGGTGATATCGTCTGAAGGATTAAATCTTGGCTCTCCAAATTTATACCACATATGCAACTCGTGATATGAATATAATAAACCTTCCAATTGGACTGACCTCGTACTTATTTTAATAAGGTTAAATTCTAATTATTGCTGTATCTTGATGGATCATGACTAGGCTCTCCCGGTTCACACTACACTGCAGCTGGTTTCTACGACACTATACGAAGGATCACAGCAAATTTTGTGTCTCTTAAGTTTTGTTTTCTATAGTCAAAGGTATGTGCGGGCGTATAAGTAGCCCATGGGTCTCTTATTTTCTACTCGATGTCTCATAATCTCAACTTTGCTGAACTCTCGACCGTCTCGTCCCACACAAACAGGACAAAAATGTCACATTATTGTTTATAACTATTTAGTTCTACAACTACATCATGCTAATAAGGTTCTCGGAGATGAGCTGATCGAAGTTGAATGACAATTTAATTGAATTGTAAGTTTTATCGGTTTGGCTATACTATGCCTATCTTTAGTATCATTCAATTGCGGTTAGGGTGAAGGATGATGTACTTCGAATGGCATAGTCTTATATATAACAGGTTAATGTATATGTGGCTATAAGTCTGTCAAAGAGATGAGCTTTATTCAATACATTGGTAGGAAAATGTTGTTCCCGAAGCCGCAACTGTCCATTTTCATTCTACCGTAGCATAAACACGGTCAACACATCATCATGTGGTCGACTGAATACAATATAAAGGTACCCTGTCATCTCGGTCTATGAACTTGATTTCGCATGAGTGACAAGTATTGTGGTCCAAAATGGTCATGGTCTCTCCCTATATTCACACCCTTTACCACTACGATGCACGATGAACGAGATGCAAAACAATTATACGGGCCACGTGCCTCGTATGTATGTTTTTGCATAGAGTCCCTCCTGTTTTTTTTTGTATAGTGTCCCTTCCAGCGTATAGTTTTTCGCCGCATGCTTCGTACTATCCTTCGCACTGTGTATGCCATAATGTCTCATAAAACGTACATGTACCAATCCGCCCTATAAGTGTCTCAAATCTAGCAAAATAGGCCAGGAAGTACATTAATTTTTATACAATGATCAGAGTTGAATGGCAATTTAATTGAATTGTAAGTTTTATCGGAATGGTTATACTATGCCTTCTTTAGTATCATTCGATTGCGGATAGGGTTAACTACTTCGAATGGCATAGTCTTCTATATAACAGATTAATGTATATCTGGCTATAAGTCTGTCAAAGAGACGAGCTTTATTCAATACATTCGTAGGAAAATGGTGTTCCCGGAGCCTCGAATAGCCGTATTCATTTTACCATAACATAAACTCGAACACAAAATGAACATATCAGCATGTGGTTGACTGACTACAATGTAGGGTACCCTGTCATTACTGTTTATAAACTGGATTTCGCATGTGTGGCAATTATTGTGGTCCAGAAGGGTCATGTATGGAAGGCCAAATGTCCAAATAATCAGAAACTCACAGTTATTGAATCGAAAACCTAAGTTTTCAAACAGAGAACTTAAGTTATCAAAGAGAAAACCATGGTTTTCGAATCGAAAACTTAAGTTTACGGTCGAAAACCTAAGTTATCTACCACTGACCCCGAGTTTCTGTTTCCTGAACCTCGAGTTTCTATTTCTCAACACCGAAAATCACAGTTGTCACTGAAGAACTTAAGTTATCGAACCGAAAACCTAAGTGTTCGAATTGATAACTTAAGTTTACGGTCGAAAACCTAGGTTATCTAACAGACAACCCCACGTTTCTCTTTCAACTTCGAGTTTCTATTTTGTTTTGGACATTCGTGTAGAAAACCTAAGTTATCAGTCGATAACCTAGGTTTTCGAATTGATGGTTGTCGTGAAGTGAAATTCGACTTTCTAACTTGGAGTTTCGACATCCGGGTACTCTGGGTTTCGCGCCCTTTTCCGAGTGTTGAAATGCAGACAGAATTACAACACATATAAGGGAGTGGGAAGAGGTGCCGACATACTGACTGCGTCACATGACTTCACAGAATAGCCCTCTGGTTAACCTATTCTAAAGCACATACCAAGAATCTAACGATTCGTGATATGTGTTGTATCTCAGGTACGCTTTTATTGTACCTGTTCATGTGGAATCATGAATCAAACTGCTCACACTGACAAGTGAAATAACATTCACTGTCTGTATTAATCGCTGTTGACACAGAGACAGCATGTGTGTAACCGAAGTATTTGCCAAAGTAGCTATCTACATATCACTAAATGTGCTTTGCTGGTATGAAAATACATTGACCTGTCTGATGGGGTCAGTCAGCTTGACCGGATAGCTGAATTACAACTAGATTATTTCCCCCAAATCAGTCTGCAGCATACTAGCTATTAAACTGATTAAAGGTTAACTGATTATCGAATCGAAAACCTAGGTTTTCGAATTGATAACTTAAGTTATCTATTAGAAAACTTAATTAACTGAGAGTTTCTGATTATTTGGACATTTGGCCTTCCATACATGGTCGCCTCGACCTTCAATGCGACGTTAACTTTAAATGTCTCCGTCCCTGTCTCTCCTCGCCCTTTACCAATGTGATGCACGATGCGCTGCAAGATGCCGTACGCGATACGATACATGAGGTAGTAAACGAGGCACGCGACACGGTGCAAAATTATACGAGCCACGTGCCTTGTATGAGGTTTTTCGCATCGTGTCGCTTGCAGCGTATAGTTTTTTGCCGCATGTCTCGTTTACTTCTTCGCCTCGTGTCGCATGCTTCATACTATCCATCGCATTGTGCATGTCATATTATTATACCTCATGTAAATTCGTAATGTTTTCATTGGTTGACAGCCTGTCACGTGTCATTCTACAAATCGTGATGTTCAGTGATGATGCAGTCATATCTTGCCTTACCGTTGAATAAATGTCATGTACCAAGGCAGAGCGTTGAACATGACAAATTATTCCATGGCGACATCTGCTGAACCAAAAGTTGCCTCCCATAGAGCGCGCCCAAACATACCCCCCGAAACGAAGATTGATGTGTATCTTCGTCGACCTGATGTGTATACGTCGGCCGGTTGGTGATAGAAATTAGTGAATGCGATTTGGTAATTGACTGAAATAAATTTAGCATCTTTTGAAAAGGTACGTAAGATCACCGAGAACGTTTTCTCATCCAAATTATGCGATTGAGTCGACAAACAAGCCGAGATCGAACAGTCGATCTTGACAACGGTCGCGCGGTGTTGAACACGATATGCTTATTATGTCTCCCCCAACTATGTTGGGGGTAGATATCTAGTGTTTGTGCTGTCTGTCTGGATGGATGTCTGTCCGTCCCCTTGCCTTGTCTGCTAGATATCTTGAGAACTACTGGATGGAATTTCACCAAACTTGGATGGAAGCTTCATTGGGATAGCCCCCTCATTTGATTAGGTTTTGGTGTGTGTGCGTGCATTCATCCGCGTCCGCTGACCGTCCGTTCGTCCATCTACTTGTACATGTTTATACAGGCCTTGTCTGCAAGATTTCTTGAGAACTACTAGACGGAATTTCACCAAACTTGGATGGAAGCTTCAGTGGGATAGCCTAATCATTTGATTAGATTTTGGTGTGTGTGCGTGCATTCATCCGTGTCCGGTGTCCGTCCGTTCGTTTATCTACTTGTACATGTATATACAGGCCTTGTCTGCAAGATATCTTGAGAACTACTGGACTGAATTTCACCAAACTTGGATGGAAGCTTCAGTGGGATAGCCTAATCATTTGATTAGGTTTTGGTGTGTGCGCATGCGTTCATCCGTGTCCGGTGTCCGTCCGTTCGTCCATCTACTTGTACATGTATATACCGGCCTTGTCTGCAAGATATCTTGAGAACTACTGGACGGAATTTCACCAAACTTGAATGGAAACTTTATTGGGATAGCCCTCTCATCTGATTAGGTTTTGGTTTGTGTGTGCGTTCGTCCATGTTCGGCGCCCGTCCGTCTGTCCATGTACTTTTACATGTATATGTATATACAGGCCCTTTCTGCAAGATATCTGAAGAACTACGGGACAGAATTTCACCAAACTTGGATGGAAGGTTCATTGGGATAGCCCCCTCATTTGATTAGGTATGGGTGTGTGTGTGCATTTATCCATGTCCATCGTCCGTCCGTCCATCTAATTGTTCATGTATGTACAGACCTTGTCTGCAAGATATCTGGAGAAATACTCGACGAAATTTCTCCAAACTTGGATGGAAGATCCATTGGGATAGCCCCTCGTCTGATTAGGTTTTGGTGTGTGTGTGCGAGCGTTCGTTCGTGTCCATCCGTCCGTCCTTCTACTTGTACATGTATATACAAGCCTTGTCTGCAAGATATCTGGAGAACTACCCCACGGAATTTCGCCAAACTTGGATTGACGCTTCATTGCAATGGGCTCATCTGATTAGATTTCGGTATGCATGCATGCGTTCGTCTGGGTATGTTGTCTGTCTGCATGTCCATCTACTTATACATGTATAGACAGGCCTTGTCTGTAAGATATCTGGAGAACTACTGGACGAAATTTCCCTGAACTTGGATGGAAGTTTCATCGTGATGGCCTCAGGTGAACTTCACAAGTCTTGGATGGAATCTTTATTGGAATGGCCTCCGCATCTTATTATGTTTTGGTGTGCGCGCGTGTTTGGTGTTCATCCGTCTGTCTACTTGTACATGTATAGACAAGCCTTGTCTGTAAAATATCTGAAGAACTACTGGATGGAATTCCCCTGAACTTGGAGGCAGCTTTATCGTGATGGCCTCCTCATCTGATTAGGTTCTGGTTTGTTTGCGTGCATCCATCTGTTTCTGAAGTCCAGCTTTGTTACATGTATGTACAGGACTACTCTTGTCTACAAGATATGTGGAGAACTACTGGATGAAATTTCACCAAACTTGGATGGAAGCTTCACTGAAATGGCCTTATGATCAAATTAGGTTTTGGTGTGAGCTAGTGCTTGCCTGGGTCCATGCAAAATGTGCTTATCTGTCTGTCCAATTTTTGCTCACTCCATATCTTGGAAACTACTGAAGGCAGATGCATGAAACTTCTACACGGTAAAGCATGTATACTATAGGTGTGGCTCTTGTATGTTTTGCATCTTTCCTATAATGTGATCAGTTTCGAAATAGTTGATGCTTCACAATTACATGTATTTCACATTGGTTGGACGCTGTAGATGTCGGCAATCCACTAATTGCTGTATAAATCCCGACTCCTCACTGGGTTACCGCAACAATGAAAATCGCCTCTTTATAATTAATACTTTTACATGCGCAGCTTTGTTTGGGATACTTATTGCTACATTCATTTTATAACACTTTCCCTTAAATTATGTGCCCACTCAAGGCAAGGTGGGAGGTTGGGCCCACTCAAGGCAAGGTGGGAGGTGGGAAGTTTTTGTTTAAAAAAACAACCAGCATAGGCTTCATGCCGGAGCGGCAACTCAAGGGTCAAAGCGGAACCTCTAGTTTCACCCTACCATCCTCATACACATGATCATAAAGTCCCCATTTTATTCAAATAGGACATTCGGTATAATAAAACAACTATTGCATGTTATAGAGTGGGACATCAGGATTTGTCAGCTCTCGACAAGTGATTTACAACTCGCGCTGCGCTCGTTGTACATCACGTGTCTCGAGCTGACAAATCCTGATGTCCCGCTCTACAACATGCAATAATTGTATAGTGTCTCATGCATCGTGCATGCATCAATCCTCTCAATAAATGTCCCAAAACTAGAAAAATAGACCAGGAATCACATTTTGATAAATCGAAAATTCATTTTTATACTGAAACGTTTCTACTTCTATAACGTGGGATAATGGATGTTTCAGATCCACAGAGTGCGCAGGGTCCCCAAGACAAACTGTCAGGCTACTGGGAACGCACTCGGGCACTGATCCTGGCCAACGAGGGAGTTCGATTCAACCTGTCACCTTGTCTGGATCAAGGAGGTTGGAAAGGAAGATCTGTAATGACAACCAAAGCAAATTAATGCAATACTGACATATAATTCTTTGAGCAGGTATACAGGATTCAAATCGTGGTAGCGTATAATCCCTGTAAAGAAGATCCCTACTCTATGAATTATCTGTACTCTTATAGTTATCTTTAACCGAAGTTCAATAGAAAATATATACAAAATATATATAGCCCTAGCTATAACGCGAGCAGGCCTGGTCACAGCCACAGTCTGGTCATGACCGGTTCTCTCATGGATGGGTCCAGCTTCTATCTTCCTTCCCCAGGGCTTTGTGGTAGGATCCAGCGTCTATCGTCCTTCCCCAGATATACGTGGAAAGGTCCAACGTCTGCCTTCCTTCCCCAGGTCTTCGTTCACTCCCGTATGGATGAACACTGCGTCGTGTCTCGTCTCACACGACCTGGCCCCTCCGTGGTTATGTCCGACGTGTGTCTTCCTTCCCCCGGTCTTCTTCCCTCGGGTAGTATGGACTTCTCGTCGTCGTGTCTCGTCTTACACGACTAAGCCCCTCCAAGCGTTGATAACCGTCAATGGATGCGGACGGCCTGGGCACGACAGTACTATCACAGTACAAAGGCTTCTACGGCACCGGCCCGTCTCTCTGTAACACCGCAGGACTATTCAACTGCACGGCTCACCACAGCAGCAGACGGCACCCCTCGTAGGAATACACCCCAGACTTCAGCGACCCCGCTCACGGCGACTCACTCCGCGGCCCCGCTACAAGGACGAATCATCAAGGCTAGAGTTCACGGCTACACGGTCCACATAGGATCGGACATCAATAACACACGGTGGATGGGTAGGCACCTGGTCTAGTAACCCTCTTCCTATACTACTTTATGGGCACCTGGAATCGGCACCCTCCTTCTATACTACTGTATGGTCAACTGGTATAGGAACCCTCCTTCTATACTACTGTATGGTCAACTATTATAGGAACCCTCCTTCTATACTACTGTATGGTCGGTTGACCCTTGAACCCTCTCTCTATACTACTGCAGGGTCTTCCGCAATAGATGGGCATCAGGTCTAGGATTCCCCCTCTATATACTACTGTATGAGACAGTAGTAATCTATCATTGGCCGTGAATTACTCAATATATGTACAGGGTGGTGAGAGACTATAGGCTTATGGGGGCGTGAATGGGCAATCGTTTATCGTACGATCGACTGGGTAGATGTATATATATCAAGCTATAGGCTCGAACCTATAGCTTGTGGGTGTTAGCGTGAATGTATTTCAACCCGTGGGTTGTGGTTTAAGTACATGTGTGCATGAATGATTGTTTATGTAGGAACTGTGTATGATATGGTTTAGCTATATCCTCTTCACAGGGACTCGCATCCCTTACCAGATACAGCTCAATAGATACACTAACCACAGCGCAATCTTTGAACAACTGTGCGATACGGTTGAAAGCAAAGAGAGATGCGGCTAATATATGGCCATGCTATCGACTCTAACGCCGTTAGTTAATTCCCAGAGCTGAGCCCGTACTGGCGTACGGTAGAGAATAAGAATAACCATTGGCGACAAGCGTCTATACTCTTTAACTTCCAGCGCAATATTCGTTCAACTGTGCATTACGGTTGATGCCGAATAGAGATCGAAGTAGAGTAAACACGGCCCGGACATGTGAATGTAAGTGTGTGTGTAATGAATGCTACGATGTTATATTATCCGGCGGCCTGGTGACGGCCCGGCGCTGGCACAATTCGGCGGCGGGCTTTCTCCGGCCCGGCAATGTACAAATTCGGCGGCGGGCTTCTCCAATTCGGCGGCGGCCTTCCTCCGGCCCGGCAATGTACAAATTCGGCGGCGGGCTTCTCCAATTCGGCGGCGGCCTTCCTCCGGCCCGGCAATGTATTGGATTTCTTCTCCCCAAATGATTTGGCGTGTGCTCTCACCTCGATGTTTCTGCTGGTCTGCATCGTTTCAGCTCGGGTCCGGCTTATATAGGGCTACCGCTCTTCTGTGAATAAAGATAGAAACAGAACCGTTCTCCTGCAGATAAAGGTAGAACAAGTCGACGATGCCAGCGCCCTCTTTATTGTCACTTACACCACACTTCCCCCGAACAATTTATCTGGACTTCGCTGGATAAATATGGCTATGGAGGAACAAACCATATTTCATAACGGACATAACTGGTAAATCTCAGCTTCCAACTCTCTCTAGTTAATTCATACGAAGACCGCAAAGTTCACGGTCCCTCATCTACATATTCACTGGAACCGACTTCCGGATTCCTGACTGACGTCATCCCACAGCGAAGCGAGTAGCTCACCAGGGCCCCTATTACCGTCCCGACTGGTCGTTTGAGATAACTTCACCGGGATTTCGAGGCATTGTCTGTCTCACGGATTATCATAGTTCATTCTAGGAAAATTACAGCGTTGAATTCCATCAGGTAAGTGAACCGCACTCATAAACACAATGTAACTTTCGATTTCACAGTAGTCACGTGTCAGAACACAAGCAGTGGCTGATTAAAGGGGATCCCAAGGGGTGGTTGTCATTCGGTACTTTCGTTACAATACAACTGAAATCGGAAATTTTTCGAGGTTGATATTTCACTATGCTTACTTCGTGGCAAATGCAATTTTGCATGTTATATCGAATAAAAAATGGCTTCATTACTGTCACACACAAAGGAATTATTCGTGTGTAAACATAACATATATCCTTTCTCAAATTCAGTTTATCAAACGAGACCACAGATTTTAACAGCTGTTGCATATATATAATGTTTTTCGAACGTATACTTGAAACAGCCCAAGAAGGGATACACCTAAATAACTCAAATACTTGGACATACATACGGATTTTCGCAATACCAGCAATGTGAGCAATATAGTTATGATTGTGAATCGCTAAACTTTATATAATATGTAGACATATTGTGACTGGCAGCCTTGATATATAGCAATGAAGATATAAATCACTCCCGATTAAGTCGAGAAAAATGAACATGAAGGCCGATTAGATTTTATGACACTCGAACAGTATGTGCATGATTCAGTGGTCAAAGCGAGACAAAGTGGGCCCCACTTGTGGACTGTCTTGATCTTGGCAAAAGCTAGGTTGTTCCTGCTATCCGACATATCGTCAGAAATACTCTAATCTCTATTCACTAAAACATAAAACCTTCTAAAGGGATGAAGTATTTCGCTTTCCAATCTCTCTAATATTGTGACTGATACCCAAAATACAGAAACACAATAGCAAGCTAGATTTGTAGCTGCTTCAAGAAGACTTAGTTTAAAGGTGAAATGCAAAGGTTTTTAAATTCTCCGTTTTACATTTAATATAGGTTGAATAATGATAGAAATACCAGTATATCTACTTCACTTGGATTAATTTGAATTATCTTATCTGCTAGAATCTTTTTGAAAGTTGGTACACCTAGCCCAGCTGAATTCAGATTTACATAACGTCATCACTTATCTTTCCTTGATTGTGACGTCACGTCAGTCCAACCACCCGGAAAATGAACGTTACAAGTATTGACGACCGGCCAGGTGGTCTGATGTGACGTCACAAACCAGCGTCAAACAAGGGAAGATCAGCGATTCGGATTTCATTTCTGAAAATGGCCGGGCTTGAGATACTAACTTCAAAGCACTTTTCAAAAGCTTCTAGGAGGCAAAATATGTCATATAAAATCAAATGAAGTAGTTAGGCTGATACTTCAATCATTAAATGGCCCATGAAGAATATAACAAGGAAAATATGAAAACCTTTGTACCTTTAATAATTCTGTTCTAGGAACTGAAATCTCTTTGTCGAAGTAATCTTGTCTTTTTTTCCAAAAGAGGTGTTGAATATATGTGTGGTTATAAGTCTAAACGTTTTCACAAAAAGAACTGGCGTGTAAATGACACATCCTTGTACATGATGTACATAATCATTCAATTTATTTTCTAAACGTTTAATTCAGAATGTCTTTTAGAATACCAAATGACATTCCACTAAAATCTTCCGCTCTGATACTTCCGGCAAATGCACTCCATTTACGCAACCGCTGCATGACCTCAGCACATTGGCACTTTTTGAATCGGGAATACGGAGTGCTGGTTCTCATCGATCATCATTTCTTATATTTGATAACAGAAATATGATCCACGCCAGTTAATAATTATAAAGGATGGAGGCCGTGCTATTTAAATTGGAACTAGCCAAAATCAAAGCCTGAGACAAACTAATCTGTGTGCCGTGTATTTGGATCAAATTATCTCAAAAATGACATAAATGTACATGAATTTCTAAAGTTTGACAATGTGTTAGATTGGGAATGAAGATTTTATAACAAGGATTAAGTATGTACTTGATGAAATTCTATTCTTGAGTTAGACGAAATTATGCACTAATTATGTAGCTCAAGTTGATCAGATCTTAAACCGATTCCAATATAAAAACAGAATATGATGCATCATGGCGATGTCGAATAAATGTTTTTGTCAAATTATTGATCTACAAAATGCTTATCGCTAGTATTATGGGAGTCATCCCCCACCAGTTCAACGCCATGTTTATTAGTGGATTCCAACGCAGATGGTCCAATTTCAACATCATTGGAGTCACTTAAACGTTGTGAATTGCCCGAACAAGATTTTTTTTGTAAATTACTGTACCATAGTAGCAAAGGACTTAGTAGACTTATAATTCCATTTTTTTATCGAGCCCGTAGCTTTAGCTGCGGAAAGCTCGATATAGGTGCCACAATGATGTCCGTCTGTCTATCTGTCAATCTATCTGTCTATCTGTCTGTCTATCCGCAGGACCAAGTAAATGTTAAAGTTTTGGACTTAGAAATGTTTCCTTCATGACGAGGTAAATGTTAAAGTTTGATTCTAACGCCTGCCCAACCGCCGAACCCTCATATTTCAGATGCTTACATCGGACTATTGAACATATTGAACCCATCCACTACCCTCGGGGAGCCTGTCCCCACCCCTGGGACCCCGGGACCAAGTAAATGTTAAAGTTTGGACTTAGAAGATTTTCTTGTCCACAGCTTCTCAGTCTCACATATGTCTCCTAAACTAAGGCCAGCCTGACCCCCGAACTTTCATATATTTCAAATGCTTACATCTGGCTACACTTATTGAACCCATCCACCACCCTCGGGCGGCATGTCCCCACCCCTGGGGCACCGAGCCCCACCCTCTATCTCTTAGACAAAGCTTCGCCCGACCCCATTCCCTCGTATAGTCTGGGAGCTTAGATCATGCTACATTTACTCAACCTATCCACTACCCTCAGGGAGCATGTCCCCACCCCTGGGGCACTGAGCTCCACCCTATATCTCTTAAAGTAAGCTTCGCCGGATCCCATACCATCATGTATTCAAGGAGCTTACATCATCATACACTTATTCAACCCATCCGCCTTCTACACTTATTCAACCCATCCACTACCCCCAGGAGCATGTCCTCACCCCCGGGGGCACAGAGCCACACCCTCTATCTCTCAGATACCCTCATATATTCTGGGAGCTTACATCATTCTACTCTTATTCAATGTATTACCCGACCCCATACCCTCATATTTCAATTTCAAATTTTATATCTCTTGTATGTGAAACTAACCTACTATTAGGTATGAGATGCAGTGTACATTGTATATATACACACACACACACAACAAATCATCTACAGTATATTCCTTTATAGTAATTGCTGATAGTTTGATGACATTATTTTTGTTTCAGAAGTACAATATTAAATAACCCGGCGGGGGAATCCTGCAGTACTGAACCTCTATCAGTTTTGAATTTCGTGTCGCCTTAAATGAAGGACAAAATTTCCTTCAATTTTGCTATCAAACCCGTCTATTCCACATCATATGATTTACCTTAAAGCTTTTACACGAACCATATTTGTGTCCACACATTTAACTTACTATATTAATTAAAACTGAGTTTGTGGTGTCCCAGTTTCACCAGTGCACATTATTATGTAGCTTACACGTGTATGATTGAAAACATTTGTCGTTATATTGTTTTATTTGCATACAAATGTGAGGGTTTTCCCACACGGCTCGTGTCCCATTCCATACTGTAAATGATACCTCTACTCCAACTATTACATTGTTAATACCTCTGTCAGAAAAGGGATTATATAATTCACATATCATGACACAAAGTTACACCGAGAACGTGGTCCAAATTGCACGGTCAATTGTTTCTAACTATACATGTACATATACATAATGAGCTGTATATGCTTACTTTGAAAAAGAAATGTAATCTTTATTTCAAGTTTTATAATATAGTTCCTCTTTCAATCCAACTTCAACATCACTGATATAGAAACCATATTTGTATGTTTGTCATTTCAAATATGTGCATTGCCAATGATGTGCAACCTCAAATGATGTGCCACCCTAAAGGGCTCGATCTTTTTGCGAAGCTGCATGTTTTCACTAAAATCGATGACACTGTGTCAGAGTTTATACCAGTTAGTGATAGCAGTTGTCTAAAATCATCCTTCATTTTAACTGATGTGCCAGAAATCTGCAAGAAAACAGTCCAAGAAAGCAGTAAAATAGAAACATTATTTCAAAACAGCTAATCAGGTCCGCCAATTGTTAACCAGCCATTTTTTTTTGTTTTCCAATAGTGTCTTTATCTTTCTTTTCTAAAAAACGTCATCACTTAATACATATATGTATACTGCTAGATGTACAGTTGAATGGCTGTAAGCCTAATAGTTAATTGTATTTTAGTATTTCCGATCCATCGTTACAAAATCCTTTGATTAAACCTTGAAGAAATGAATCCAGATATAGTTTGGTGGACATGAGAATTTCATTGAAACTTTTTCCCAAAGCGTTTGAGTCGGGTAGAAATCGTTAGGATTTGCATCAACCATATACTGACATACGCAAGCTCTACAAAACACCGGTTTCTTGATTGCTAATGATATTACAAATAATCATATCGTTATGGGTAAAGATGATGAAGAGAAATGCTTCGAATCAGTTGATGTTTTGTTCACTATAGTAATCACAACGCATATAAGGGAAGTGGGAAGAGGTGCCGACATACTGACAGAGCCACATGACTTCAAAGTATAGTCTGCTGGTTAACCTATTCCAATCTAACGATTCGTGATATGTGTTGTATCTCAGGTACGCTTTTACTGTACCTGTTCACGTGGGAACTTGGATGACATGACCACACGACCCCTAGCACAGGAATAAGCGGTATTAGATATAAATCCAGACAGCTATGATGGAAATGCTCTGACAACTCGTATATTGGTAATTGGTGAGCTGTGTCGCTGTGACAACTCGTACACTGGGGATTGGTGAGCTGTATCGTCGTCAGATGAAAATGACGGCATTTAATACAAATTAAATTTAAATTATGATGTTCCTGTGGTGAAATCTGTATCATTAGCAAGTATTCTCTTATCAAGCTGAATTAAGAAGAAGGCGGTTTTCCGGTTTCAGATTACACCAAATAACACTATTTTGTCGAAGTTAGTCATCATTCCGGTATACGATGACATGGCTATTGGGTGTTCTATGTCAAATTTCTCCCCGCACTTTAACAAAATACTCCGAGTTAACCGTAGCAATTATATGAAAAGATACAGGACAGAAGAGAGACGCGGCTGGAACTGAATCATCATTCTGATCGCTGAAATTACACTCTGATATTGGAGTGAGTGAGTGAATAGAATTTAACGTCGCTTTCAACAAAATTTCAGCTATATCACGACGAACTAAGCACCACCCAGTCCACTTGTGTTTCTGCTAAAGAAGAAATCCCCGAAGCAGCGTGGAACCAGTCACCCTCCATCCACCCTATAAAACACTGAGGACAGCGCACAAGACACAGACAGGACGCTTACGTGGTGCAATGAAGACAAGTGATATTACAGTGCTAGACATCACATTATCAAGTTCTTGTTGCTTCTCAGCAAACTGCATTGAAGCAACAGAAACCTGAACCCACCCAACCACCCGCCTGTGATACTGGAACACATGATGACTTGGTTTGAGAGAAACACGACTATACCACGAATGACAGCCGGACTGTCTTATATCAAACAACACGTTCTTATCAGGGGGAATAAGACCACTTATCTTTTCGCTGCATGTTCTGTATTTGCATAAACAAAAATCACAAAAAATCTAGAAGCCTCTTGATGCATTAATCCACTTGGCATGACAATATTCACCTTACGGGACATCAACTGTAATTGTCTTGTGGGAAGATCACTTTGGAAATTTGTCCACTGACAAGTGACCGGTATTACCGAATGCTATTCAATTTTTAAACAAAGAGCCTTCTCACCTCCACTGTTCATGTTTCCTGCCACCATGCTTTCCCCAAGGTGACCCAAATCAACACCAGATTTATCAAAAATGCTGAAAAATCACATTTTATAAAATCCACAAATATCCGCTGTCCAATTTATAAACAGAGTAGTTCCTGACCACCATCCCGAAAGTTATTAATTCTGGACTGATGCCTGGCAGGAATAAAACCACCAATCTTTTCGCCACTTGTTATGTATTAGCATAAAAAAAATCACCAAAGATCTAGAGGACTATTGAGCCTAATTGACTTGGCATGACAATATTCATGCATATTTAAACTACATTTGGTAAAAATGTCCTCTTTCATGACAGTGCTTAACATCCTCATTTAATCAGTGGGTCATCCCAGTGATCTCTCACAAGTATTAAAATTTTATGTTGACCAAAGATCAAAAACCTGTTTAATCCTATAATTAGTGACAGCAATATACACAAATGTGTACACAATACATCCAGCAATGTTTATGGTATACACAATCCCTTTTAGAGAAATACCTCGTTGGGAGTAATTAAAAAGATGCACATATTAATTATAAAATTTATTATTACTGAGAAATTAAGGGTAAGGAAAATATTCCAGGTCTGATTTCAAGTCGATGAATGCACTGTTTGCAAACATACAACATCGTCAAAACACCATATAATAAAATATTTACAAATGGAAATAAAATCCAATGACAACATATCTGATGGTCATTTGCTCATTTCCGTGAAGGTTGAAAACAGACGGAAGTTGGCTCGCTTCAACTGTTAACTGCTGGTGAAACAGTACAGTGACAACATACAGAAAATCAAGTATCTTAAAATAGTGTTGGAGTGTTATAGTGAAGACCGCTCCAAATGTCGTTGGTGTGTGGAGGGAGACATTCCAATAGTTGGTGGCTGCGATTCTTTTCCTTTGCTACCCCAGTACCCGTAAGATCTCTACTCTGAATATGAATGATAATCTATGATATACTGAAAATGAAATTAAGTGAAAGTACGTGCTCTGATGCAACTGCGACTGTCAACAGATACACAAACATGTAAAACCAACATAACATTCATCAGTCTATAATTACCTAAGAATGTGAACTTCTCAAGAAATATTCTTGGCCGAACATCACCACCAATCCACAGGATGAATAGTAAGTTGTGGCCCTCCATGATAGCCAACTCTGTAACCTAGAGTTGTGAAAAGTTTTAAGAGGATGGAGATTCAGTCAGATTACAAAAAAAAGAAGACATTTCAGGCCAGGTCTGTGGAGAAAGGTCGATACTAAACACACAGGAGCTAAAGTATATCAGGATTTGAAATATCAACAATGCAATCCTCAAGATACTGACTATAAGAAGGGATGGTGCATTATAGAACCACAAATATGGACAATGACTTTTGTTGGCCATTTAATTAGAGCTCGCTTAAGATTGACAATAACAGTCAGATTAATTAATGACTCAATTAACATATTTCATCTACCTCGTTAAATTTTCAAATGCAAGAAGGCATTTTGGATATTCTTTGTGTGTGGAACAAACATCAGGCTATACGACTATTAATAATTTCATGCGGTTCCAGACTGATATGAAGTGGATTTATGCAAAAATGATTGTGGCATAAATAGATTTGAACAGAGGTCTAGATTTTTACCAAAGACCATGTAATTGAATCTATGTGAATTTCCTTCCCTCCATTTATAATCCCTTGGATATGGAAAACTAATATGGCCATAACTGCCAACTGTGGACCCCGCCATTATTGGGCCCCGCCATCGTAGGCATTGACCATTTGATCCGAGCACCTACAAATCAGCCATTTTTTGCCTATACTTGCTCCAAAAGGTATCCACTTTGTCACTGAAATGGCGTAAAAATACAAGAGATACTACCCATCATTATCATCATGATTCGGCTTTCATCCATATTTGGCCATTTTTTTTTAAATTTGAAAACATAATTTTAATTATTTGAATATATATTTCAATTTAATTAAAAGTTTATTAACATATATACAGTTAATAACATAATTAAAAACACGATATTCGTTTGAGTCAGCCTGGAGAAAAGTGGGTCGATCGAGTCAAAACTATAAACACGGTGACCATTTGGAGTGTTCTGGCCAAATGTGAAAATTGCCTTGACAGGAATAAGACCGTCAATCTTTTCGCCGCTTGATTAGTATTAGCATAAAAATTCAACAAAAATCTAGAAGCCTCTCGATGCATAAATTCACTTCGCATCACAATATTCACCTTGTCAACTGTAACATCAACAGGGACATCAACTGTAAAAGTATTGAGGGAAGTTTATCATGGAAATTTCAACTTCCCGCCATTGACAGCTGACCGGTGTTACCGAATGTCATTCAGTTATTAAACAGGGACCCTTCTCACACCCAGTGGCCTCTTTTCCCAAATTGGCCCAATTTAACACCAGGAAGTACAGTTTGAAACCTCTTTTGCAGTTTGAAAGATTAGATTTATCAGAAATACTGAAACTAGTGTTCAGGCAAATCGTCATGCCTTTGAAACTATATACATATAGGTCACAAACCACTGAAAAATCATAACTTAATATGTAGTATATCGACTTCGCGCATCTTGAAAAAACAATATTCCCTAATATTCGCCGCCACAAATGGCCCACCATGCCAAATGGCCTGGCTTTGCCGGTAAAAAATATAGCATACATCCGTCAACTTTTTCCGAGATACGGCTGACAGAAATTAGTTGATTCCGCCCTACACAATCACAGCGAATGTTGTCCAGAGTTTTTCTCTATTAAATTTTAACAGTTTGTTTGGATATTTTCTACTGTTGAATGTATATACAAACATTTTGAAATATATCATAAGCCATTTTTCGCCAAGTTAGATTTAATGCTCAATCAAGTTTCACAGGCAGTCAAGCCCTGATTATAACCTTAGACCCAGAAATATCAATGGTGGGTTGTGACCTACAGAACCGCGCGATTTCTGTTCGTCTCACATAGAGAATTGGATCAGTGGGTAGAAAGAACAACCCCTATTGAAGTTTACACTAATAACCGAGAGAAAACCATGAAATGTCAGTATTGGAGATATGCTCAACTATACAATGTGGGAAATCAAATGTTGAAGTGGCTAATGTTCGTGACAAACACAGCTTGCGCGTGAGACGACACCTTACATAGGACATGATGTGTAAACACGAGGTCAACAAGTAAAACCACGTACTTCGGTCTGAGGCATATCGTCTTTATAGTTCGTATGACGTTATCAAGTTTCGAATCAAAAGACTTTAGATCCGATAATCATGTTGAGTCAAGTTAGATCATTGACATGAAAGAAAAACATTTGAAATGTAACAACTCTATAGTTTATCATATTGAGTAATTCTATTAGCATAGCCTACGGAGTAGGGGCGGCATGCGTGTGATGGTAAATAAAACTCCAATTCCTCCTGCATCTTTTGCGAAGGAAATTCCATAAATAAAAAAATAAAAACTAAAACAAAAACCGGACAAGAATTGTTTGGAATAGGACGTCATTATGACTACATCAGTGCGGCTTTCTTGTACTTTGTTAATTTTCCTGGTCGATTTTGACCAAAATATAAAAAGATTTTATTTAAAAAAATCCCTGTAGGCGGATGCACACGGACCCATTAGACGGATAAGGAGGTCCGCATGAGATCTGATTCTATACATTTGAACATCAGTCTACAAAAGTTCTTTGAAATCAAACGCACGTTATCAATTCAGATTAAAAAATCTCAGGAGATACCATATATCAGGGAATAAAAATTAAGTATCTTTCTTTTAAAACCGGTACTAACTATGATAATTTAGGTAATACCGGTGCTTGCAGACATTTTAATTTGCCGCGGCTCTCCGACAGAAGAAATGTTTTAGACTTAATGTGCTTGCACAATATTATTTCAGGCAAATATTATTGTTCTTATGTTTTACCTCAAGTTCCATTTCATGTTCCGCCAAGGCTTTTACGCAGCCCAACTCTTTTTTATGCTTCATACACAAGAATTAGTATTAGAAAATTTTCGTTTTCACCACGTGTCATACGCCTTTACAACAGTATAACGGTCGATACATCTATTGACATTTTTAAATCAGCCGCTGTTTTTACAACACTCATATCTCGACACATTTATTACCCAGAATGAAAACACTTTTACTGATTTAGAATGTTTTTAGTGTCATAATATTTTGCAGCGGTGTTATACATTTGTATGAAGCATAATTATCCTTTTAAGTAACTTATTATAGGGATCTTAAACACTTGTTAAATCAGCATATATATTTAATTACGTTCTTTTTACTAATTGCACTGTATATATTGTTTTATGGAGCCTATTATTGGACCTCGTGTCTGTTGGTTCTTTATGGAAATAAATAAATAAAATGGAAGTATATAGTATATAGATATAAGTTTCCAAAGTGTTTGCTATAAGCCTTCGGATTTGGGAAATGTTTCATTGCAGCTTTTCAGTTGTGCAAAGTGATCATGGAACAATGGAAGGAACAATATATCTCATGGCAAGGCTGTAAATTAAACAAAATATATGAACTTCGATATTATCGATAACCTAAATCAATAAATCACGGATACGTTGGCTCGGTTCGCATTTTCTTCGCTCTTCAAAAACATACGAAAAGAATACTCCACATGCTGTAGTGGTCCAATGTCAACATCATTGGATACACTTAAGCGGTGTGAATTGCCAAATTGAGAGATTTGTAAATTACCGTACCATAGTAGCAAGGACACAGTAGACGTACATATCTATTCTTTCACTAAAATCTGTGCCATTGTGACAGTGTTAGTACCAGTTAGCAGTTGTCGGTGAAGTCCGCGTGTGGCGCTCTGTATTCGTCCGGGCTAGATATGAAGTGTTGACTTATAGTTTAATTCCGGGTGATTTACGGTTGACGTTTGAAAACGTCGACCAGTAGTACAATATTAGTTTATCACACGGCAGCTACCCAGTGAAGCGGTATTACGATTCACTCTTGCTACTGTTGAAATCATGCAAGTTCCTAGAGTGTTCTCCGTTTTGTGGCTATCTGTTGTATTGGCAATTCCACCAAAGGTAAGTTATTGTTGCAGATGTTCAGGTTTCTATATAAATGTTCACTTTGCTGAAAAGGTGAATAAGTTGATAGCCTACTTTTATAATTTATAACACCTATAATCATCTTCCTTTTAGAAGTATGTGCGTCCACAAGAAAACAGCAGCGAAATAACATGATAATGAAAACAGCAAATCCGCGATCTGTTAGTCAACCACAGACCACCTAATTATTTCTCGGTCAATAACAACAACATCTTTATTTTCTAAAAACAGCAGCGCCGATATATGTGTACAGTTAGATGTACAGTTAAATGTTCGGTTGTATTGACTAACATTTGGATCTGAATTAGTGAAGATTATATTTATTTGTTTTGATAGAATTTCTGACCCATCGTTGGAAAATCCTTTCACTGAACCCTCTAGAATTTATTCCAGGTAAAGGATGGTGGACGTGAGAATTTCACTTAAACTAGTTTTTTTTACATAGCGTTTCAGGCGGAAAGAAATCGTTAGGATTTGCATGTACCGACTAATAAAACGAAAATTTAAAAAAAATGTCCGGC
>JAVTVY010005231.1:0-37597 GCA_036873755.1 Hanleya hanleyi
TGGTTTGAGCATTATAAAGGCCTTCATAGTAAGAGTCCCGAAATCATACATAATGATAGAAAAACAGAAGTAGAGATAGAACTCTCGAATTTAGAGAAGAGAACCCCTTCCTCTGAGCTGAACTCGCCGATTAGTGAAAAGGAGATATCCGATGCTGTTAAAACACTAAAGAATAACAAATCTTGTGGATCTGACAGCATAAGTAACGAAATGATAAAGTCTGCTTTTCCTCATATCAAAGATATGCTCATACACCTGTTTAATAGAGCTCTGTCCCAGGGTCAATTCCCCAAAGCATGGGCCAGTGGTATGGTGGTCCCTATACTTAAAGGTGGATGCACTCTAGACCCCAACAATTATAACCTAAATAGCTGCGTTGGAAAGCTGTTCTGCTCTATCCTTAATAATAGATTGGTAGAATATGCGGACAGAAATGGTCTGGTTTCTAAATCCCAATTAGGATTCAAAAAAGGCGGCAGGACTGCCGATCATATTTTTGTGATGAAAACACTTATAGACAAGTATGTGCACCAAAAAAGGAAACTTTATGCATGTTTTATTGATTTTAATAAGGCCTTCGATTCGGTTTGGCATGATGGTCTTTTTCTGAAACTACAGAACGTTGGAGTAACTGGGAATTTTTATAATAGTGTGAAAAATATGTATTTCCTACGGAGCCGTGGAGGGGACATAGTTAATATTTTTTTAATTTCCCCCGAGATAATATCCCCCGAGATAATAACTAGGGGAAAATTCACCATTGGTCAATTATCTCGGGGGAAAATAATTTGCCCCGAGATAATTATCTAGGGGTAAATTCGCCATTGGTCAATTATCTCGGGGTAAATTATCTCGGGGAAAATTAATTTTCCCCGAGATAATATCCCCCGAGATAATTATCTAGGGGGAAATTCGCGATTGGTCAGTTATCTCGGGTGAAATTATCTCGGGGTAAATTATTTTCCCCCGAGATGATTGACCAATGGCGAATTTCCCCCTAGATAATTATCTCGGGGGATATTATCTCGGGGAAAATTAATTTCCCCCGAGATAATTTCACCCGAGATAATTGACCAATCGCGAATTTCCCCCCAGATAATTTTGACCAATGGCGAATTTTCCCCTAGTTATTATCTCGGGGGATATTATCTAGGGGGAAATTAAAAAAATATTGACTATGTCCCCTCCACGGCTCCGTAATTTCCACAGTCAGTCTCGGGTTAAATCTACAACTTGTATGAGTGACAGTTTCCCTATATCAAGGGGCGTACACCAAGGAAATGTTCTAAGTCCGATTTTGTTCAACATTTACATCAACGATTTACTGACAGGGTTTGAAGACTCGAATGGTGAGTCGCCAAGTGTTTGGAATGAGTCGGTGCACTGTCTAGCCTATGCAGATGATATTGTTTTGTTGTCCCTCGATAAGGAGGAGTTACAATTGAAGTTAGACAAGCTTGGTGCATTTCTCTGTAATTGGGGACTATCTGTTAACGTGAAAAAGACAAAGATTGTCGCCTTTGGATGCAACAGAAGCATTAAGTACAACTTTCACATCAATCATAGCCCTATTGAGTGTGTTAACAAATACAAATATCTTGGGGTTGTCTTCCACGGTAATGGGCACTTTAACCAGGGCATTACAAACCTGGCATGTAGGGCTAAGAAAGTGAAGTAGGACCTGGTCCGGGAGAAGATGCGGCAGGCTTACCTGTATATATCAGATCTTGCAAATCCCTCCGGCTGTATATCGTACCTCTGTCTCGTACGGCTGGATGTGGTCGACTGGACAGAGTCTAGGCACGGACTCTCCGATCTCCCGTTTTCAGCCTTCTAGCTTTTCATTGGCTGAAGGTCTTCGGGACATTCCGGCCATCTTCGCTGGTTCAACATGATCTCAGCGGCCACTACCACACCCTTCCCCCTCCTGATTTTTGGGGTGGGTTATCTCCAGCCTTTCAGCCTTCCAGCTTTTTCTTTTATCGTGTTTTACATCCAGCCCTATCCCTACCCTAACTGTCCTAACTTCAAAATATGTCCCTAAAAACTCCCAAATATTCCTAAACCTTATGCTACCCTTAAAATGGTGCAGTTCCCATTACTCCAGCATTTCTGCCTAGCATGTCCTGGCCTTACAAATAAGCTACGCCAGCCTCAAAAATACCTACACTAAAAACTTGCCTATCTCTGCACAAAAAATGATGCACTATTAAAAGACACTAAAACTGTTTTTCCCAGATTCAAAGAAATACTCTATTTCTTTCTTTCTTTCTAAACCTCAACTTCAGTCTGTTAGCAGACCGCGAGGCTACTGAACACCCCCCTTCCCCCCCCACCGGGGCATGCCTACTAGCTGCCCCAGTGGAAAATCCAAAAGCTACCCATAAAAATTAACCTTAAGAAATGTACTCCAAGGCCTAGCAGCCTTATCCCCTCCCTCCTCAAAATTTAGATGGCTCATCAGCCATTTAGCCTGGAGCCAACCACACACGCTGAGCACGGAGCTGACAAGTCACCCAACCCACCAATTCTTTAAGATCCTTCAACGGCCTTTCAAATATTTAGGCCTAGAATTGGCACCTATCAATAAAAAGGGCTATGTAATCCTAAAGGGTGACAAAAAAAAAAGAGAAAAACTTTAAAGTTTAAGTTCTTGTAACTCTCCATTTATTTTCAGCTATTATGAAAAGCTGAAGCTAATTATCTATAGCTATGACAAGCAATAAGTGTCTCCCCTTTTGTACTCAGCGTGTGTGAATAAAATAACTATTAAAATATTCACTAGAATAGGGAGCTAAAGAGGGAGAACTGCCTACTAGCTTTCTCCCTCCAAAAAGCCCCATTCTCAAAAAAAAAAAAAAATAAAAGATAAAAAATAATCACCCCCCCTCCCCATCTGTTTTCCCCTGGGATGAGTCCTGAGAAATAGATGCGAGGCCCCAGAGGGAAGACCGCCTACCAGCGTCCCCCCACCCAGGACCCCCATCTCAAGACCCATCCCAAGCCTGTTTTTCCCCTGGAGTGCTAAGCCCGTCTTCCGGTGACCACCCGGCGCAACGCCCTATACCGAAAGATGGTAGAATCGGCAGGCGTCCCGCCGGGTTATCTCCGCGACCAGCCGGGGTGGCATATTTTTTACCCCGGCCACCCATTGAATAACGGGCCACACACCCCAGGGGGTATTGATCCGCGGGAATCCTCGAGGAGACTGGCAAGGCGAGTCGGATTCAACCATCAACCGATCCATGGGCAAGCCCTGAACAGCAGCCCCGGTGTCCCTGCAGTCCAAAACCCGGGCGCTCACCTCAAATATTACATTTGGGAAGCGCCCGAGCCAAGACTCAAGGGCAGCAGAGCTCCCAAGGAAGCAATGCACATGGACCGGATAGCGTCTCCCCCAAGATCCCCAGAAGATCATCGAGGGCCATGGTCCGCCCTCCGCCATCCCGGTAGCCACTCCTCCGGGTATTTTCCCGGCAATGAATGACGACCGGGAGGATTCGCGGGAGCGCCAATGGCATGATTTCCCTCAGGAAATCAGCCTGACACCGGCGCTCCACGACAGACACATGGTCCTCATAGTCCAGACCGACCTCCCCAGACCAACACATCCTGGGGACCGCAGAAATTGATGAAGTTTATCCTTGGTTTTCCGGTCCACAGGACGGCCGACCTGGTGGGGGTGCAGTCCGTATGTGGCGTGTACTCCTGGATCCCCGAGGAGCACGGTTAGAGATTTAGACTTCCAGCTCCCCGGGAAAACAAGATCACACACCACATGCTCCATTACCACCGAGGTATGCAACAGATGTACTGTTCCGACTTCGACCCCGATGGTCTCCAAGGTATATTTACCGTGGAGGCGACCGAGGACGACATCCAAGTGGCAATATGAGTCAACCACCCTCAGGGGCGGATGGACCTGAGCAACCCACAAGGGGTTGTCCAGACCCGAGGAGTCCAAATGAACAAGCAAGACAACAGAGGCCGGGCGGCTCCAAGCTGGGCTGCAACCAAGAATAGGAAAGCTGCCGACCAGAAACCACCGGAGCCTGAAGGCAAATGCCCACAAGAAACACTGCGATAATCAAAAGAAAGAGAGAGAGAAAGAAAGATCCCCGCGCCCAGCCAGAGACCAACCAGCCACTGATATCACGACTGTTCACCAAAGAACCGGGAAACCAGCCGTCCCAAGGCGGCACAGTATCGCAAGCAGATCAGCCATACAAAATTTAGGGCACACCCAAATATTCCCCTCCCCTTACCTACTGCCATCCCTCCCTCCCCAAATTAAATAACCCCGTCCCCTTACCTACTGCCATCCCTCCCTCCCCAAATTAAATAACCCCGTCCCCTTACCTACTGCCATCCCTCCCTCCCCAAATTAAATAACCCCGTCCCCTTACCTACTGCCACCCCTCCCTCCCCAAATTAAATAACCCCGTCCCCCATAACCCAGCCGTAGAATCCCCCCTTCAATCCACCCCCCTACCCCCCTGTTTCCCCGAACATAATTGGCATTTTCTTTCTTTTTTTTCTGAAAATCAAAGAAAAAAAACAAACAACAAAATGTCTCACACCACCACATCAAAAGCAACTCAAACTAATTACACACCGACAAAACCCGACATCCAACCACACAGACCAAACAACTTGGGCGCCCAAGACAATGACTTCTATACAACATCACAAACAATAACGTCACCAATCACAATCTATAGGACAAATATGACATCACCAATGACATATCTTGCACAACAACAAGACATCACAAACAATAACGTCACCAATCACAATCTATATGACAAATATGACATCACCAATGACATCTTGCACAACAACAACAAGACATCACAACTTCACTTGCCCTAATTCCTCTAACCTGCTCCACTTCTTCACTGGAAGCAGGCTACACATAATTTTTTTTTTTTCATTATTAATTATGCATCTTCCCAAATTACATGACTTGTGACTTGTGACCCAGGATGCACCTAGGACCTTTTGGACGAGTCTGCTCACTTCTGACATAGCATAGCATGATTATCCTTTTCCTCTAGCATCAACACCAAAGAAACTTCTAAAATGACCCTAGACCTTATCTAGGAGCAGTCATATGCGGACAAAAACTGGGGTTTTCGAACCTTCCGACCCCCTCGTGTAACACGAGGCTCTATCATCGGTAGAACCGAAGTGGTATCTTCGTGCACTTTTACCGGTCGCGGTTTCCTAACTTCTCGCGGTTCCGCAAACAATAAGTCTAAGTTCCAATCCGGAACTTCATCTGTCAGACCGAGAGGAACGGAATCCTCCTCAACACCAGGGGCATGCAGTACAGGTTGTATGCCCTCCTCAGGGGAAGACTCCACTGATACCCAATCTGGTACTCGTCCTTGTCCAGCCTTTCCCGTGTCATGGGTGACTTCCCCCGAAGAAAGCTTTACGGATTCTAAACTTGGTACTTGTCCTGATCCAGACTTTCCCGTGTCGGATGCCCTAACTAAACTCAGTACAGCGTGACGTCTCCGTCGTACCCATAGAGGGATGTCCCTGTCCTGGCATTGACGTAAAACATCATGATGCCACACATGGGACTTCCTCCTGCTCTCCACCCGGTACAGACATGGGGATAACACCTTACTCACGACAAAGGGGCCCGCAAAGATTGGTCGCAATTTCTTGCTCTGTCCAACTTTGACGGCTAAGTCCCTACGATAAACCAAATCCCCCACCTCATAGGTCCGGGATTGGATTTTCAGATCATAGGTACGTTTTTGTCTGTTTTGAGTAACCCCAATCCGTTCTCGGGCCAGGCGATGCACTTCCTCCATATGTTTCAAGAGGTTTACCAAGTAAGCATCCCCCGTGAACTTTTGCATGTTAACCTCTGCTACTCCCAATAGAATGTCCACTGGCAGAATGACTTCCCGCTCCAACATCAACATGTTGGGAGAGAAACCGGTATCGCGATTCGGCATAGACCGAGTAGCCATTCCGATTAACGAGAGGTGTTTATCCCAGTCCATCTGCCTATTCTCCAGGTAACAACGAATCACCTGGAGCAACAGATTATACCGATTATACCGTTCCACCTGACAATTGGAACAGGGGCGGTAAGATTCTGGTAGGGAATCTGCCATAGGAGCGCTATTCACTTGCCGGATACTAGGCTCCCCTTTTTTGGCAACAGTATCAGTGTTCGGGTCGCTGTACACCCCATCCAGTTCCAGCGCTATCCCGGTCACCTCATATGTAGAGGGATTACGCAGACAAATCGGGACCCTTGAAGCACCCCGAATTGCCATCTTGGGCACTATTATAACTGACTGGTCAATCACAGGCTCCAAGACGTAATCAACTGGCGCGAAACCATGCATCACTCCCTGAACCAACTGGGAGGTGAGCGGAGGAACAGTAACCGTTTCGGCCAGCGTAACCCTACTAATTGACAGTGGTTCCCCTTCCCCATGACACTTCAAGGTCGCGGACACCTTTCTGTCTCCGATAACTAAGACATTCTTATTGAAGTCCACAATACAGTTATTGGCAGACAGAAAGTCAAATCCTAAGAGAAGGTCATCAACCAATGGAGCAACCACGACGTCCCAGGTACAATGAAAATCTAGCACTGACATTGGTACCTGCCTAACTAGCATTCCCATACTAGAGGATCCCTGGAACGCCCCCGTTAACCGAACAGGAGATGACGACACTCCTTGTAACCCCAGTTTAGAGTATAATTCATAACTCATCACTGTGGCCTGTGCAGCTGTATCGACCACTGCCTTGACTGGCGTCGAGCCAACTTGCACTGGGACGGTCATAGTCCAACCAGGAGAACGAGATAGAGCAACATCCCGGATCGCCACAGCGGGAGTCTCTAAAACATCTCTCTCTGTCACAGAGCCTCGCTGAGAACCGGCCATCGTTCCCAGCCCTTGTGCGTTTAAAGGACCCTGCGAGTATCGGGTTGGACAATTACGGCTTATGTGACCGATCTCATCACAGCTATAGCACCGTAATTGAGGTCTCGCGTTTCTCGTGGACTGTGCACATTGAGAACTCTTGTGTCCCACTTTCCCGCACGTGTAGCAGGTAATAGCAGTCGGGGTCCTCGAACTCTGGAGAGACTCCTTCACTTTCCCCTGGATGCACTCCCCAATTAAGGTCTTTATAGTTGACCTCAACTCCTCACTTAACTGCTTCTCGGTATCAGTTGCCCATATCATAGGCTCTGTACCCTGATCCAGGCCCACAGCCCGCACAGATTTCACAGCCAATGACTTGTGATTGTGCAAGGACAGAGTCACATACTTCAAAGCCTCTTGAATTGTTTGTGGCTCTTTCTCCATTGCAAAGGCAACTGCCTGTCGCTCCCGGCATCCTCGCAAAAAATGCTCCACACAAACAGTTTGAATAACACTGTCTGGGGCATCGGGATAGGCATTCAATGCCAAATAGTTACATTTTTCCGCAAAATCCTCAAGTGTTTCATCAGGACCCCGTTCCTCAACCTGCAACCGCCGCCTTACTGCTTGCGGAGGTTCGCGAATACCGTATCGCTTTTCCAAATTCTCCATTAATCTGTCCACGTCTTCCTTGTCTCTTTCGGACTGCACATGGAAATACTCTATGGCTTTGCCATGCATGCACTCCAAAAGTTTTCGGAGAGCTTTCTTCTTATTCCATGCCCTAATCTTGGATTCCAATTCGAATTTAATTCGAAACGGAATCCAAGTATCCTTTGCGCCAGAAAACACCAAGGTCTTCGGTAGATGTGGGCTACGGCTACGCCTACGATATCCCCTAGTCGACCTACTAGTCCTCGGAGATCTCGATGCACGGGAGTAACCGGAGCCACTATTACATCCACTATCATCAGTATCAGCTTCTGCTCCTGATGGTAAATCATCCGTTGCCGCCAGCACAGGGGCTTGGACTACATTATTATTGATTACCGCAGGGGGCTGCGGTTGAGAATCATACCTCACCCCCCCTATGGCTAAGTGGTGGAGGTAAGGCATACCGACTGGCCGCCTCAGCATCACATCTAGCAGGAGTCGAAGTCCTTGCATTCCGATGCACACCTATTGATCGAACGGCCTGTGTACCGACTTCTTGACTACCAACCTCCGTCCCTCGAGCTGGACCCGTATGAACGGAAGTTGGCAACCCAGAATTACGAACTGGTCCCCGAATACCTGGGGGATTGCCATGACCATAAACACTAGTCGATGGCATTACGCTCATAAGTCCATTCATAAATCTAGTCTGGGAGTTGTCCAGCACAGCCGTAGGGACAGTGGTATCCTCCAATATTCCCTCATCGGCATGTTGCTGAGCCGGCTCCTGCCTTGGCTCTTGCTGAACAACCTCGCCGACCGGAAAGGTATTATTTAGTGGATTTAATTCCACTCCTGCACGTGGAGCATTCACAGGTGCAGGTGGCACATTCACCTGAACCTGATCACTCGACTGAACCGAAACTGCGTTCAACCGAGCATGGAAATCATTTACTGGTGCAGGCGATGGCGTTGTTGGAATCGGAACTGCATTCGACCGATTTGGAACCTCTTCCCTACCCCTTTCAGTTAACTGTTGAGGTGTGTCAGCATTATCTACTAGGTCCGCCTGACGAGCGTCCCTTGTCTGTTCAGAGGTTACCTGTAATGAACTCTCTGATGCCCCTCCACGTTGGTTACTTAATAATGCAACGACAATTCTTATATCGGAACCCATCTGACCTACTTGAGCATTTACTTGGTCAACTTTAACATCCACTTGACCTACTCGAGTATCTACTTGGTCAATTTTGACATCCACTTGACCTACTCGAGTATCTACTTGCTGACCTAGTTCACCTACTTTGTCATTCACTTCACCTACTCGGTCATTCACTTCACCTACTCTGTCATTCACTTCACCTACTTGCGTGTTTACTTGCTGACCTAATTGTTCAACCTTAATATCCACTTGGGTCAATTGGCGACCTTGAGTATCAACCTTTTCCTCTAATTCCTGATGCTGATCAACTACTGTTTCTACTTCATTCCGAAGACGCTGAATGACTTCTCCCCATTGATCATTCCTACTAGAAAAATCACTAATGAATTTCTGTATCTCGTGGTCCCTAGTGGCTAATTGACTCTCCAAGAACACACGATTTTCCACTAATTCCTTTTGCAATCCACGTAGTTGACTTTCTTGAAGTTTTAATTGATACTCCATGAGTGTACTACCCTGCATCTCTACCCCAGTTATGGTTTCATGCAACAACAACTCAAAGGCATATTCCTTTGTAAACTTTGTTGCTTGCAAAAATTCCTCAAATGGAATCAATTCATCTGGTCTCTGGAGAACTACTAATGCATTAGCCCTAGCTGCACCAATACCTTCCAGTTGAATCAATTCCTCACTTGTAGCTATTGCTACATTCAATGGCCTTATCTCACTATCTGCCATGTCAAGAATCGAAGTGAGCAGACAAGCCAACGGAAATTATAACCAATATTCTCCACTATATCACCCGAAGCCGTCAAGGTCCTATCCAACCACCAATATATCAACCATTAACCAACCAGGCAACTGCAAAAATCAAATCATTAATTCACTATCCACCACTAGTATCGCCACAGTGTATCAGCCCGACTCAATCCGCTTTAAGTCGGCAAATACCGATGATAGGGATGGGGAAAAGAGAAAAAAAAAAAAAAAAATAAAAAAAATAAAAAATAAAAAATAAAAAATAAAAAAAAAATAAATAAATAGACAATGTCCACCTGCACTCACCAACCCGTATAACCAGCGTGCGTCAGTTAACTTCCCTCTCCAAACAATTTGGAAAATACCGATGAAAAAGAAAAAAAAACACAAAAACCAATGTTGCGTAACTGGTATTTGCCAACCAGTACGCCACAATCAGTTACCCAAATGCAAACTGGAAAATACCGACCAAGGGCCGATATCAGTAACTGGCACTTACTAATCAGCAGAACCAGCATGCATCAGTTCACCTCAATCAGTCACCAAATGCAAACTGGGAAATACCGACCGAGGACTGATCACTAACTGGCACTTACCAACCAGCCGAACCAGAATGGATCGGTTCACTTTAATCACTTACCAATCCAAATTGGAAAAATACCGACTGCGGGCTAATGTCGCTAACTGGCACTTACCAACCAGCAAAACCAGTATGAATCGGTTAACTCCAATCACTTACCAATCCAAATTGGAAAAATACCGACTGCGGATTAATGTCACTAACTGGCACTTACCAACCAGTAAAACCAGTATGAATCGGTTAACTCCAATCACTTACCAATCCAAATTGGAAAAATACCGACCGCGGACCAATGTCACTAGCTGGCACTTACTTACCAGTAGAACCAGTATGAATTAGTTCACCTCAATCAGTTATAAAATTTAAACTGGAAAATACCGACCGAGGACTAATATCGCCAACTGGCACTTACCAGTAGAACCAGTATGAATCGGTCCACTTCAATTACTTAACCAATCCAAATTGGAAAAGTACCGACTGAAGATGTACCAAATGTAATAAAAAATATTTGAATTGCTAATTATAATTAAACAGCCAATGTTAAATCGTTGAAATATCCCAATACATGAATTCTATTATTATCTCTTGTGTTTAGGATAATACACCCTAGTTAGCAAATTGATTTTTAAATTGTACTAAATCGAGGAGTTAATAATGGGTGAATAGCTTTTAAGAATATTTCAGCCATATCACGACGAATCAACCAAGCACCACCTAGCCCAGCTAAAGTCAGAATCCGATAGGATCCTTTATCAGAAACAAACCTATCACTAAGCCAACGAGCCAATTTACAACCTGAAGATGTTTTAGTCAGGGAACACTACTCTTTTAATCTCCAAGATAATTCCTACTCTGCCACTAGAGTTGTATTATAAATAATTTTCAATCCATTCAAACCCCTCAAAGTTATTTAATAGAAATTTCATTCAATATCATACAATCAAATGATTTGAATCAGAATACCTGGTTATTACTATGAAGGTAATGGTTGATTACTATAACAGTATTTGCCAATTCTTCAAACATTTATGCCTACTAGCAGTATCAGAATAAGATTGAATGTTGGCTCTTTAGGTGGATTATACTGTATAAAGGATTTAATTGAGAGCTGAAATCTATCCTAATTAATATGATGTCAATCAAATCACAAAAACACAACCTTGCATACATACACACATTAACACGCAACACAGAAAGCAACACACATGATAAACACACAATGATCGATGAAGGTTTTGTTATGAAATGATATGTGAAATGATTTCACACCACAATACTTCAAATTATAAAATCAAATAATGCCTATATAATCAGCATATTAAAGTTTAAGACCATTTTCAACCGGAGGGGTCCACTGAGGCCAGCCCTATATATTTATATTAACTCAAACTTTCCTAATCCCTAACTGCCCTATAAATTTAGAAAACAAAATAACCGCCGAATATTAGGAACAAAAGAAAATAAATAAATAACCTAATTAATTTAGAATTAAAGGCCGTACTCAGTGGACAACAGTAAGCCCGGCGAATCAACTCCCAGACCAAGGGAAACTACTCTTGTAATACCCGACTAGGTTTCCCGATTGTTCACATCAAGGGAGCCGGTTTACTCATATAAAAATAAACCCCAAATGATCAGGTTCAATACCACCAAATACGCGACACCGAAATTGCTCCTAATCCAGAGTTTTATTCCGGCGTTTTCTATTCTATCTCAAACAATAATATACTATTCTACCTTCTATATCATGGTTTGAAAATTGAAACTAAAATTGTCCTGCACGGACTTCACTCGAATCAACCCGAAAAATTCTGTCAAATTTTCCTAATTATTTACAAATAAAGCCACAACTCCCACTAACCGCTAAATTTATCCTTTATATCCGTATGTTTTGCTTTAATAAAACCGGAAATATTAAGCCAATATACCCGTCTAGAGGTTTCAAAAACCGAAAGCTCTCCGCTAAATTATTCGAAATTCAACATGGCGGCCGAAAAGAAAATGTCAGGATCCAAACAGCCAAGAACACGTGCGTTTCAGATTTCGCCCAACAAGGCTATATTTTAATTTTGCAATCAAAACTAGTCTTGTATTAGTTTACTTTGGCACCAGTTGAAGTAGGACCTGGTCCGGGAGAAGATGCGGCAGGCTTACCTGTATATATCAGATCTTGCAAATCCCTCCGGCTGTATATCGTACCTCTGTCTCGTACGGCTGGATGTGGTCGACTGGACAGAGTCTAGGCACGGACTCTCCGATCTCCCGTTTTCAGCCTTCTAGCTTTTCATTGGCTGAAGGTCTTCGGGACATTCCGGCCATCTTCGCTGGTTCAACATGATCTCAGCGGCCACTACCACAAAAGCAATATTCTCTCTGAGAAATGCAGTAAATCCAAAAGAATTAAAGATCCCCCTAGCGTGTAAACTTTTTGACTCTATTATACAGCCTATATTGCTATATGGTGCTGAAGTATGGATTGGCTACATAAATAAGTCCCCATGTATATCTGCTGATATGGTAGAAACCATACTATGCAAGGACAATGACACCGAAACTGTGCATATTAAATACCTTAAACAATTGATGGGAGTACACTCGAAAGCAGTTAACTTAGCAGTGCTGGGGGAACTCGGAAGAACCCCTGTTAAACTGTCTGCTATTTTGAATACTGTAAACTTTTATATACATATTTTGTCATCTAACCCAACTTCGTTATTATACAATGCATACCTAGAACAAATTGAAGCGAATAGATTGCTGAATTCATTCTATAAAAAACATTTTATCGGAAACCAACTCTGAAGTACATTAAAACAATACTATTGACAAAATTTCGTAATATGTGGAAGGAAAAGATCTCAAAATTCAGCAAAATGGAAACTTACTGTACCTTCAAAACTGAATTGTCAGCTGAAGATACAGTCATGTCTGTAACGAACAGAAAACATCGCGTTTCTCTGTTTCAGTTTCGGATTAGCGGACATCGTCTCCAAATTGAAAGAGGTCGATACCATAATACACCTGTAGAAGATCGTTTATGTACTGTCTGCAAGGTGATAGAAAATGAGAATCACTTTCTATTAGAATGTTCTAGATTTGAAAAAGAGAGAGATTTTCTATTCAATACTATTGACTCATTCATGCCCACGGCGATACCGAGACTCGGTCCGTATTTACTAGGTACGCTTATGTCCTCAGTGATAGATGCTATAGCAAAATATGTCTACACCTGTTCTGCAATGTTACAGTAGATGAAACCTAAATTACACTATGCTAAATGCAAAATAGAGTAGTCTCCCCTGCCACAGTTACCAGGCACCCACAGATCGAGGGGCTAATCATCAACACATGTATCTGAATAGTCTTTGATCGTATTGTTTTTATGTATTGCTTGTACTTTTTATATGTCCTGTATGTTTTGTTTTTATGTGTTGCTTGTACTTTTTATATGTCCTGTATGTATTGTTTTTATGTATTGCTTGTACTTTTTTATGTCCTGTATGTTTTGTTTTTATGTATTGCTTGTACTTTTTTATGTCCTGTATATATTGCTTTTACGTATTGCTTGTAATTTTTTTTAAGTCCTGTATATATTGTTTTTATGTGGTGCCTTTAGCCTTCTGGCAGAAATGAGCAATAAACCATCTTATCTGATGTTGGAAGAGAAGGGAGATAACCCTTCTAATTAAATTCTCTCATGGAAATCGGCAATAGTTGTTGACCTTAGTTGTCATTCTTTACTAGACTGAGGGGAAAAAGGGACCAACTCGCATGTCGAAAGCGCGGGAAAACGGTGTGACAAATGCCGCAATTAAAAATTGGTTTGTGCCCAGGAGCAACACCAAAAGTGGTAGAAACTCTGAATGACAACGGGATAAAATCTGTTGCAGACTTCATAACAGCCGATATTGAAGATTTGGCATCTAAATATGTGCTTCCATACAAAGTACGGAGAGAGTGTATAATTTGTATTGTAGATGGCTCAGTTTTCGTTGAGCATTGTTTTTACCTTTTTTCAGATTTATCGATCAAGGATTCTTACGGCGTGGTTCTTCTACGTAAATAAACTCGTGTTGTTGCTGTTAAAAAACCCCAAAACGCTCGACATTCAGATACAGTTCATCAATCCATTGATAAAATGTTGAAATTCACAGTTGAAATTTCTAGCCCCCACTTTAGGCCTATAGTTTCCCATGTCATATAGCATACTTTTGTGGATGGACCTCTGCTTTATCAGGTTAGGTGGAATACCCCAATCGGCGTACAGTACCTCAGATGGCGTATGATACGTCGAAGAGGTATACATTTATACCTCATTCTGGGTATCGGGTGCTATATTTAATGGAATCCTTCCCCACATTCTTCACGTATTCCAAGCTTTCAAACCAGGAAGGTTTCGTCAGACACGGCATACATTTACCCTTCACTCCAGCTACTTATAAAGTCAAACGACTAATGCAGTTCAGCCGAATCATTTAAAGCAACCACTCAGGCATTTTCCCACTAGCCTATTTTCAAAAGTGATGTGGGCAGGGTCATAAGCCGGCCTGGCGTACACAAGAGCTATCAGCTTAGCTAATGGCCTCAATTGCCTGTCAGCTCAGGGGCTAACTCTCGTGTGCGGGCAGTTTTTGGTGAGTTTTTGGCCTCGTGAGGCAGAGAGAAAAATATCAAACTTGTTTGATAATTTTGCCTAGCGATGCCAAATCCTCAGCGTGTGCGATGAACATAAGCTAACAGCTCAGCTATTTTATTCAACAGGCCGATGAAACGCATCTTCTTCTCACGTGATTTATACGCACAACAGTTCAAAATGGCCATTTTTATGCGCGCCCGGTCACATGAAAGATCATATAATCTTAAAGAAGGTGTTTCACGGGAACTGAAATCAATTCAGTGGAACTTTTGCTCACAGTGTGCGCTGAAACCACACGAGAGCAAGACCCTGAGATCACAGGCAATTGAGGCCGTTAGCTCAGCTGATAGCTCTCGTGTGTGCCGGGCTTTACTTTTCATTATTCAGTACTCATTATTAAAGTAAATTCAGCCAACAGCATCCGGTGACCATGTTTGAGAAAACAAGTTACCTTCCATGATGGGATTTTCCATTGGAGCGTATTATTTTCCAATCTAGGTAAACCAAGATGGTAAATCAGGGGAATACCATCTAGATGTAATGCTATGAAAACTTCGTGCGAAATGTTCACCAATATTCTACGAGATCCCATAATAAGCCAATCACGACCATTTCTACCTTTTCTCTTTGACATTGATTGATGTTTACTTCACGGAGATTAACATCTTCGCACGGCACAATCTATTGATATTTTCTACCCCTAACAAAGCCAGACTTTTCGGCGGGAGTAAACTCTTTGATCTTCAGGTTATAAATGAGGCTCCCAATGATGGTATGCATCTATAACTTTGTCACAATTGTGCCAAAAAATAGTTCCTTTTTCACCCTTTGAAAAGTAACTTTGGCATTACTTTTGCCTTGATCAAATATATGTAATAGTGTTTTTATGTGAATGGAATCATTGTCTGAACTATTCATGCGTTCATCTTGTGAAATAGTAGATATTTTGGTTTAAAGTGAAAATGGCCAGGTTGAGGAGTATGGCAATGTATGGTGAGGGTTGCTGTGATAATACGATTGGGGGTAAATTTATTCATTTGCCATTGCTATACCCATATATATGAATGTATTATTTGGCGGATGTAAACACATAATTTTGGCAGAAAATCAGTATGCATTAGTCGTATTTGTGTTCCCGGGTCATTTACCCGACAACTCAAGTGTGAGGAAAAAAAAAACAATTTTACAACAATAACGCTGCCAAAGTTCACGGTGACATGTCCATTTAGGCCTAGGTCTCCCAGTCCAATTATTCTCCACATGAATCTTTCTGATGTGTGACTTTCTCATTCAGTTGTCATAACATGTTTCAATATCTGACGCATAACCATAAAATTTGGATAGCAAAATCGTTCACACAAAAAAAGTGGACATGTCATGTTGTTAATTATCTGCTAGGGAAAGTTTGACTATCTCCAAATTGACAAATGATAGAGAGCTGAAACTTCACATATATTACAATTCAGGCTGTTTGATTCATTATCATGCAACACCAATCAATATTTGAATAAAAATAACAATTTAAACAAGTTTGTGAACTTTGTCAATTTCTGGTACACAAGATCTCACTTTTTGATAACAAAAATTCTCAAAATTACTTTTCAATAGAATTTTAGGATCATCGGCATGACACAAGGATGTCGTTATTGTCATTAATTTCAAAATATCCAGTTTGGACAAAAAGTTTTTTCCACATTAACTATATGACAAGATGATATTAAAGATCAATAACATTTGGCAGAATTTGATAACTTGAAAATTAATGGTCCCCTACACTGATGACGTATTATATCTGCCTCAATCACGTGATGACTTGTGTATTCATTCACCTGCATGACACGCGAACACTTATCCAGAAATCTAACATCACTTATGTCACACAAAACCAATTAAGTTTCCATTGTCAAGTTAAGTTTACGTGTGCCGCAAGGCGTGAAGTCCTATATGTAACCCGATACACCAAATCATAGCTTGCTCTTCAGTCCTGGACTGGCAATTAAGTTGATGTCATGTTAAATGAGGGAGGTGACAGGCCAATTGAATTGTTTTAAGATCCCCACCAGCCATTTAATTGTCATGGATGTTGGGGGCCTGCATTGCATCAAGGGATAGAAGAGAGATTTTATTGTTATGGATGTAGGGGACCTACTTCATCCGGCTTCTGGGCAATTGGGCAAAATTTCCCCTCCCCTGGCATTTCTAAGTTCATACTTTTTGGATGACCCCTTACTCTGCCATGCAAATTTAGCTGAGTCAATAGGAAAAGAAATCATTCATCTCCGAAATGCTTCGTCTGGTGCCAGTTCCACTCTCAGATTGCATCATTTGAGGGGTCCATCCCCCCCCCCCCTCATCCCCAAATGCCATTTCTGTTGGACCCTATAACTTTTGTCAGTGATCCTGCAGCTTCATTTCTTAAGAAAAACACTGCAATATCTTTTTAATTTGACATTTTGCCGTAAACAAACTATGTTTCTGTGGATTCATACTTATGTGTTTTATATCAATTGAACCATTTTATTCATCTTCACCAGCCAAGTCAACTACATCGCAAAGCTGTCTACGCTGCCTTGACATTCTTGCCTGGTGGCAGAGGAGTACTGCTCTGCGCCACCTAGCGGAAGTTTTAACAATGAGCGATTTTTTGCCTCCAGGAGTTGTTCCCCTTCAATTTCAAGCCGACCACACTCATAAGGCGATTCGTTATCGTTCGACAGTGCAGCGCGTCCCAAAAGCTGATTCAACTCATAAAAAAACCGAAAGTGGCCGTGAAAATGCTTCTCCTGTTTTTTTTTCGGCAGAATTTCCCCACACATTCGACACGGTTCGTTCTAAATGGGGGCCGCCATCTTGGTAATCAACTGCTACGTAATGCGCATTCTGATTGGATGCAGCAAGCCGTCTCTGCATTCCACTCATCGATGAGGATTCACGTTCCAACTTTACTAGAGAAGTATGCCAAGGCAATGTACAGAGCAACGTGATGTACGTCGACTTGGCTAGAGAAGATGCATTTTATTGTGAATATTTCCATTTGAAAACTTCCTTCCACCAAAATTTAGGGAAATCCTTGCCTGGTCATTGTCTGGTCACCCTACACCATCCATTAAAGAGGCATCACAACATCGGAATGAAATGAAAAATAAATCAAACTTTTGCAGTAACAGTCAAGGCTTGCAAAATATGGAAGTTAAATAATGGGGATTATGCATAGAAACTAGTTTTATTTTTGAATCCTATCTTTGGAAGACCATATCATTTTAAAGCAACTGAACATTTGCGTACATAAGGCAGAACCCTCCAAAGCCTCAAGACCATGTGCATGCTACCGTGTGTAATTAATGTGGGCGTGATTTTGAAATTGTTTCAACAAGCTATCCACTTGATTGGCTAACAACATCCTCCCCACAGCGCATGCTCAATTTCGCAGGCTCATTTATCATCCCTGCCTCCAATAGCGGAAGTTGACCTTTACTACGTTGCTATGACGTATAGGGGAAAACCCATGTACGCACGGTTCAGTCAATCTCGAAACCAGATCCATCCGGTCCTGTCCTCCCTACTATCGTGGAGCGACCATTTTCCAGCGTAGTAGTTTCAAATTCGCACAGGATTTATATAGGGCTGAATTCAGATATAATATTCCGTGATATTTTATCTGAGTTTACTGAGATTGATTATTTTCATCAATTTTTTGAGGTTGTTGAAAGAAATAAGGTTGACTTAAACATTTCACTGATTCCAACATCTTCAAAGTGAGAAATTGCGCTTGATAAGTGCATCAAAGTAAAAAAAAAAAAAAAAAAAAAAATGCAAATAATGAAAAATAATGACTGCCTTACTTGGCCATTTATTTCATCTATCTGTCCAACTCCTTTCATTCCCATGAAAGGCAAAAGAGAAAAGACATATCGAGCTTGATCTTCCAAAATCGAAATTGGTAGCCAGGCCCCCGGGCCATATCCAGAGTTATTTTGATACCTGTTAAGGGGCCCGGGTATGGGCACCCAAACTTTACAGCCAATTTTAATGCTTTTTACATACAAATGCACCCAAAAAAAGCAAGAAAGGGTGTCCCAAAATAAACTCTGAATATGGCCCTGGTAGTCATCTTGAAAATATCTCAATGGTGACAACAGACTGATTTTAAATTTCGGAATTGTGGACAGGAAAGTCGGAAACGGCTCTATCATTTAAGACTTTCACATTATCTGCATTTGAATGTGAAATTGTAATCATCAGTATCACGCATATACCAAAAACAAAAAGATAATTTACAGGATTTTTTTTATCTCTTGGCGACTGGGTCGACAGAGCGCATTCTGTTCTTCGACTCATCTAATCCTGAATACAGATAGCATCATGCACAACAATCAGAATCATGCACGAGTGTTCTAAAGATGGCGGCGAATCTCGTTTATGAAAGGTCAAGCTAAGTATTTTTTTGACTTTGGAAATGAAAGAAGCAACCCTACGTTGTGAATATCACACAAAATTAAATGTCAGTAGGATTTAGCTTATTGAACTAGTATTTCATGGTGAACAACAAGTTCACAAACTGTTATTGTACAAACTGTACTAGATATGTTTTTGTTTCACAGGATTTGCTGGCTATTCGCCGTGTGTTGTTGGCACAGTACTCATCCTTCCCCATAACCGGTGCTGATGCCTATACAAGGTTGTTGTCTTCGGTGGCTATTCTATCAACAGGTTGCCATAGGTATGAATTTTACCTGGTAGTAGCAGGTGTTAATGTCAACATATCAAAGTGGAACGTTCATCAGAAATGTGAATAATTGTATGACTCTGATCGACATATTTGAGGATATTCTGGCAAGTTCTTTTTTTCCTTAAAAGTGTAATTGTGATCATTTTGGAGCTACTTCAGCATCAAATGCAAACTTAGTACTTAGTAAAACAAGTTATACAGTGCCATAATTTCCCTGTATTGAAGGCGAACATTTTACATGTTAAAGCGATTGCCAGATTCTTCTTCACCAAGATGTAAAGTGCCTGTTTAATGTCTTATGTCTGGGATGACTTATATCACGGCGTAGAGTCAAAGCACTGTCTTGGAGAGGAAAGCGCACCCGATGATTTCAATTGCAGGCAGTGCTTGTAGCCTCGACGATAGTTGTTCAGCTGACATGCGCTGTTCGGAGTTTGGATCCATTTCTGACACCACAACCAACAACGTTTCCGCGGTTGCGTATTATACCCGATGCTTCAAGGAGGGGGAGGCTTTGTATTCCACAAAGAGACTGCAGTCTATATTTTCCCCAAATAATATTAATTTTGGTACAAGTAGCAGGTTTTGCTTTTATTTACCACAAAAGCCGATCCTATTATCATGGGAAATATTTTTTGTTGAATTTTAAAACCATTATTCGATCAACTATATAGCGACTTTACAAAATCAAACAAATTAATCTGAAAAAAAAATTCACCGTTAAGTGGTTTTCTAATGGATAGGACAGTAATTAAAAATTGTAATCCAAACAATTCCTTTCAACATTGCTTCAAAATTCATAGATTCGGCCCACGAAAATACATTGTCTCATCGAACAGTCAATTTTAAATGGAGAAATAAGACAGTGTCTTTCCCTGGAACATGATGGACCAGGTTTTTCACGCGAAGGAAAGAGGCATGAGGCTGTCAAAAAAAACCTTAACTTGATCACTCCGCAGGCCAACTCAGTCGTGGATTTTACCATTGTAAGGAACAACAATGCCCATCAGGATGGTACTATAAAAAACAACAACTGTAATGGGACAAATTCCCTTGTGGTCAATAAAGTTTGATTTCCTTTTTTTCAAATTAGATGGCCATTCCTTCAAAATTGTGGTGTGCACTCTTTCACTCGTCAACAATTCCAGCCCTTAAAAATATATCCATCACCTTTTATTTCTATGGAGTGTCAGGGCATATAGTTTTCTTTTTGGGCTGAATCGATAGAACGATGAATGCATAATACGGTTCAGAACTTCCATGGTTAACTTGTGTTAAGAAGTCGATCAGATTTACAATGAAGTGTGGATATCCACGATTACTCTCAGTCTGGTTTACAAATTGTATATCATTTGGTATGATAAGTTTTACAATGGTTCAAATACTCTCCCAATCAGGGCGTTTCGCCATCTGATTGCTCTCCCTGTGTGGGCGTTCCCTATTGCTGCGGAAAAAGGAAGTGTTTATTATGACACAAAAACCTGTTGAAATGGCTTCTACTAAAGCGAAACCAACTATTCTTGCCATATACATGAAATTGCACATTTAGAATTACAGATTATGGATTTTACTGATAGTTTTTTAGCAGTCTGTGATTTTTCATATTGTGACCTTGCAAACTGTGCCAAATTTCCCAGCGTAAATATAATCTGATCACCCATGAAACGCGCATCCTCATTTTCCCCAAACACTCCTGGGTACTCTGAAAGACTTTGTGGCCCCGTGGGTTTCCGGGGATTGACCTGGGATGTCGTCGTGCACACCGCAGGTCATGGTAAGATTAGGCCTCAGCTCCTCAGACAGCTTGCCGTAAGAGGCGACTGAGGTACCCATGGGGTTCCCAGGTGTGAAAAGGAATAGGACCCCACTCGTGTGGTTCCCGGGTGTGAAAAGTAATAGGAGCCAATGTCGTGATATGACTGAAATATAGTTGAAAGCGACATTAAATCATATTCAATCACTCAATGAAAGATTTTGTGTGTATACCTACCGTGAGAAATATGTCTTTACGAGTGATTCTCTCCGTCGCTTCTGTGGACCATCTTGTGCATCAGCCTTGCTGTCTCTCCCAAACCGTGCTCCAAATCTCATAAGAGTGCATTCGCTCTCCAAGGGCGCGCTTGCCCCTCCAAGACGATGCTTTGACTCTATGCCGTGTATATACAACACCAATGACCATATCTCCCTCACCGTGTCTACAGGATCTCACAACAATCCAGTGACTGAAACTGATTTGTTACAATGTATCTGATTCCTTGTTACATGTAAATGGTCATTGATCAATTAATTGTTCCATATTGAAAACAGGCTACATAAGCAGTTTCATATGTAGGCATTGCTGACTCATAGACGTTCTGGACACATACGGCATCGTTGAAGACCACGCTCCATCTTACATTCCAGTAATAGCTTTGCTGGAACACATTGGGACATGCGACTGCTCTTCTCCATGGCAAGGCCAGATTTCAGGGCAGTCTCGATCCCAATCTTCTGCACGCATCTATATCCAACCTGTCCAAATGTTTCTGTTACAGATTGTTTATTGGCACGATTGATAAAAATATAGAAATATATATTATATAATATATATATTATTCACAGCATGAATATAATGTTGACATGTAAAAGCTTTACAGCTCAGTGAAGTTTTGTATTCTTGTAGCTTGGACCAAATGTTGGATGGTGGCTTATACACAGCAGAAATGACGGAATTAGCAGGAGATATTGCAGCAGGAAAAACACAGGTGAATTGGCATCCATCTAGTTGATTTCCGAGTTTAATGTCTATTATGAGCCACACAATTCATTCTATTTCATTCCTATACCATCAGATAATATCAAATTTAAAAATAAAGAACAAGAAAACGAGAGAAATGATATGACATTTTTGATACGAAATTTGTTCACTATCCGAAAACGAAATGTAAATTTACTGTGGAATGTATTTTGTGAAGCTTTTCCTTATGATTCATTGTTTGTTTGTAAGCAGACTGATTCATAATTTCATGAGTTCAGAATGCATATGCTAGTATGAATTATTCCTCTAAACAGAAAGTCCCATTGTGTGGAGTTCAAATCCAGGAAATAAAATTCAGCCTGGATTTATTAACCTATCTGTAAACTTTGCAAAGAAGAATAAACAGTGTGCAAATTGTTTAACTTCACCATAAAGGCAATCGTTTGTACTGAAATCATCCTATCTTAACTTGCTGTTTGACAGGTTTGTTTCAGCACGGCTGCCATTGTTGCTATGGAGACCACACAACATGTCCTGTTTATTGATACCTGTGGATCATTCAGTGCTGAGAGGATTGATGAGATTTTAGAAGAAAATGGCTGCAAGGTAATGTCCATTTAATTATTTCCTTAGTCTACATTTGGAAAACTGTCCATCTTGTGCAATTATCTGTTGAATACTCACACAAAAAGGTCAATTACTGCTGTCCATGTTTTTAGCTAGCCATGAGTATTTGTGTCTTTGAGACTCCCTATTTTGAAATGAGACTTCCTAAAATCTGGAAATGTAACATGTAAGAGATAGGAGTGAGACACACTGTTGTCAGGAAAAAGAGGAAAAATGTGGAATTGAGACACCCTGTTTTCAAATCTTAGCTAAAGCCTGCTGCTGTCAAAAGGGTTTTACTATTTTTGGGTCATTCCACACCAAATCAACCAAACTGATTTTCTTGAAATTTGGTTTGGTGGTTAGGATATATGAAACACCCTTGAAGCCCAAATTACACATAACTAGGTCAATAACTTTCTGCAAATTCTGAATTAATGTCCCTCATCTGGCATTTTCAACCAGTCATTATCGCCATAACTATTGCACATTGCCATAAGTTGCATTAAGATAAATTGTATCAGAACTAATTATCTTCACATTAAGCCTGTTGTAATATTTTTTGTTTATTATCTTTTGCAGGATAAAGAGCAAGCTATGATGTCAATTCGATGTTTGAGAGTGTTGGACATATTCAGGCTATTGCAACTTCTTGAAGACACCAAAGCAGGTCTTGTTCGAAAGGTGTTTACGTTGATATTTTTCAATATGCTAAAGGTGAAATTCGAAGGTTTTCATGTTTTTCATTTATTTCTTCATGGGTTAGTTAATGTTGGAACTATCAGCCTATTTACTTCTTTTGGTTTTATTTGAAGCATTTAGTGTCCTAGTGGCTTCAGAAAAGTGCTCCGAAGTTGGTATCTTAAGCCCGACCAATTTCAGAGGTGAAATCTGCATTGATTATCTGCCCTTGTTTGACCACCTGGCCAGATGTCAATAGTGTAAGGTTCAGTCTTCAGGAAGCTGGTCTGACGTGATGGCACAAGAAAGAAATGATAAGCGATGACACTTTTAATATTGGAATTCAGCTCGGTTTGGATTACCAACTTTTTAAAAGTTTCTAAATGACAGACTGCTATTTCTGTCATTATTCTACATAAATAAAATATAAAAATGGGAATCTATGTTTGAGACTATTTAATACTCAACAGCTCATTCAGTGGTTGTTAGGGCTGTTCCAGAACATAAACATGGGAAGGCGAAAGGCATTTCATATTTATTTCTATGAGTGGTTGCTCAATGTCATTATGATAACATGGTGAGATAGGCGAAATGAATTAAATTTCTTTGGGTGGTGGGTAAAATGTTTTCTGACCCTGTCAGAGAACCTTGGATTGTATCCGGCCATTGGATCATTTGGTTTACTTTTTCTGCCCGCCTGACCTTGAATTTAGATTTCTTGTTTACCGCTAGTACATGTACTGTTAGTAATTTTCCCCTTTTCTATACCTGTGATTGAGATATGAATGTTTTGAGTTTGTATTTATTTTCTCTAGTTGGATGATTTTTACTCTTCTCTACGGTTGATCATTGTGGACAGTGTGGCTGCAGTTGTCTCCCCTGTGTTGGGTGGTCAACAAACAGATGGTGAGTCTGAAGGTGGGACATGTCAGGCTCTGACTGATTGAAATGCATTCATTGACCCTGTCTTGTCTGGGCAAATGAAGGGTTACTGCAGCCTGGAGCTGATACGCTCCCCCCTCCCCTCCCCCCCTTTGGAATTTTGTTACCCCTTGAACTGGCAAGCTGAAGCTTTACACACATTATGTTTGGGTTAAGCTCTACCAGTAAATGTAAAAAAATCCCAAATGGCCACACTTCTGACATTACAGTTGCATCATTCTCTCCGGGGTTTTTTTCAGTTGATTGTTTTAGTTTTTTACCCCTCGGCAGATTCTGCCCGGTAGACGGTAAACAAAGGGAACATACTATGCTCTAGCGCACTCAGATGAGGATTTTTTAAGATCAATCAAAGGAAATTATTTGTTGAAAGGAATCTGTTTTTATTGACATAGTTGCTATCAACAAAAAAATATTCTAGTAGTACCAGTATACAACCATGTTCTAGTCTGAATATAAGCAGATCAAATATGCAGATGTTACGACTTTGTATCGAGAGGTTATATCTACAGCAGTTTGTACTCATTTGTGTTTCTGATCTGCATAAACCAAAACAAAAATGTACAGAAACGTTCTAGCAACAATAACTGGCTTGACTAGTATTCACTCGTGAACAGCCCAATGTTGAGTAAGTCTGTATCTTTTGTAAATTGTTACATCATTGCATAGGTCGGAGTTCATTCGTTCCCATGTTTCTGTGGTATAAGTGTGCTGTTCAACAGTAATTTTTCTGGATTGGCCTGACCTCCAGTTCTTAAACTCGGCACAATCAGGCAATATTTTAGCATGCATGCAAAAAAATAACATCAGAGCTTCTGCTGATGGTTCATACACAAAATATAAGGAAATGTACAGTAATCTGTCTGCACTCGGCAGTGATGTATATTAAGCTGTTACCGATACTTCCACTTGCTGCCGTGAAATACATTTAGAACGATCACATCCTCATGAAATTCATTATCTCGCATAATTACTTCCAAGCTTCATACCATTAAAAGCTATTTCTGTTGATAATATTCTGGATGGAGAAATGTCAACAGTAATACAAAACGGAGGGAAAAATGATCACATTATAAATGATCAAAATGGGGCTCGAACCCACAATGATGAAAAATGGCCAATATCCGGGCTCAAGCACAGTGCCTACGGTAATTTCCCTATTAATTCGCGATGTAGTGATGAAACTCACCACTCCAAAAATTGGCTACTTTCGAATTATTTGTTGAGCGAATTCTAGAAAAACGCGAGTGATCGAATTAAATGTCGCGCCGACTTTCACGGAGAATCCAAAATGGCGGACCGCTTCGCCGTGGTCGTAGTGATCGTATTTATTACCGTGTATTAACTTTGAGATCTCATCATAGTTTCCATAAAATGCAGTGTATGATGTCAGAAAATCTCCTCTACCCTGATAAAGGCGTCTAATTTTATTCGAGGAAGTCAAGCATATTTATCGAGTGACAAGTTCAGCACGATCATGCAGATTTTTGAGCTGACGCCCGTAAATTCGCGTCCATAATAACATCGTAAAAGTAGGCCAAAACATTGAACGTATTCCTTCCTTTTTGTTCAGTATTAGCTATGATCTATATTATGAAACCTAACTGACATGGAATTGAATGAATATTCTGGAAATATAAAACTATACACATATTAGAGTATTCCATGTTCGAGTCGTTTGGTATGTCGACGTTGTTGTTGTGAACCCTGAAAATGAACCAACGGCAAATTTGTGTAGGATTGTATCACGGCGTTTTAGACAGATTAGCGGACTGTCATGGACTTTTTGGTCTTCACTGTGCATGATTTTACAGGCCGAGCAGGCCGAAAATGTACAGGAAATAATGACAGAGAATAATGCCGACGAAAAACAGACATGGGAAAATCCTAGTCTATTTACAGACCGCACGTGGTCTGATGTAATATCTGGGATCCCTCACCTAATTATATTTTGACTGTGCACGTGGAACCATGTGCAGTCTGGCACATGGACGAGTCTATTTCATTCGCACGCAGTTCTGCCTTCTCGGAAAATATTCACCGTGTTTTTCAAATAAAGGAATGCTGGTTTAAAGAAAGATATTTGATTTTCGAACGCTGGAAACTGTAGAATGGTTCAATAGCGGGCCGTATGCAGACAATCGACCACGTGCGGTGGTATATATTTTTCCCGACTGCGGCGAAACGCGATCAACTTAGGATAAAATTACAGGACTGCGGAGTTAATTGAATCAATTTTTTTCCTTACAGACTGTAAGTAATAGTAATTCAGTCTGATTATATTGTACCATTCCCTGTTGTTTCTCTGCGCTTACAAATAATAGCATACGCCGATATACTATACGAGATTCTAGTAACATATTCACTTTACTTTCATCCTATTGAGCTATTGCATATCCAGAGCTTCATATCACTAATTAGTAAACACAGTTGTGGCAACAAGATGACCATTCAAATATTTTTAATTTCATTTTTTAGTGATCAAGGCAAGTCAGAACCAAAATATATTTAATATGGTTAAACTGTATGAAATTGATACAGGAATTGAACGAGTAGGATTTTATTCTGGTTCTTGGCTGCCTACTACATGTGTGTATACAAATTTCTTTCTGAAATAGCTTAAAATACGTTCAATCTATAGAGAATGAGCTTTCGACACGTTTTTAACTTGCAATTCGATCCTTGCTCGCAACAAGCTTACCTCGTTTTCTCTAAATATTGTAACTTAAGGATGTGTACTCGGGAGTATTGCCCCCAAAATAACACTTCTGTTCTATAACATTTTTTCAAAGGGCCTAGCTGTGGGCCGATGGCTAGGGAAAGAGGCCATGGCTCTTTATTCAATTAAACTCTTTAACCCATAAACTGATTGAACCATTAACCAATAATGATGTGATATAACATTCTGAATCATCAATCTTTTGCAAGATAAAAAGATCTAAAAGCCTGAAAAGGGCAAGATCTGTCCTTTCTGCTTTGGTGCATGATCAGATGTCATTGGATGGCAAGAAAAACTATAAGAAATATATATATGATTGGATATAAATCACATAAAACCTGACCTTCATATTGAGAAGTATGAAGCCATTGAACTGTAAATGACAGTAACTTTAGAGCGGTTATTGCTGTAAATGATTGGGCAGCTGGCCTGGTGCATTTGACATATGATGCAGGATATATTTACTCATACAGATGACCTCGTATATCTGTCAATGTCTTTTCTGTTACATCGTCCTGCAGAGATGACACTGCAACCCGTTATATCATGATGTCGCAACTCATCATACCCATTGTTGGTGTTTTAAACACAGACAGACAGACACAACATCATATAGTGACTTCACAATTGAAATGCATCAAAATGTATTGATGAGTTGTGAGGTTTGCAGATGTACAAGAGCAAAACAAATGTGACACCCTCTACACATACTCCCTCTGCTGTGACATTAACAAAGTTGCTTCCCTTGCTTAACTGTGACTGTCGAGTATTGGCTGATGCATTAGCATGTCTCCTGCTGGGAGAACAAATTGATTGTCAGACAAGCTGTTGGATGACAGATGTTCCTAGGAAATATCCAAATAAAGGTTATCATTTAGAGTTTACAGGTTTTTATCCCGGACATATGATACACAATTTTTACCCCTCGGGCAGATTCTGCCCGAGCGGTATTGTCGTTGCCTCCGTCGTCTGTCCATCCGTCCGTCTGTCCGTCCGTCCGTCTGTCCATCATATCATTGTAAACACATTATCTCAAAAAGTCCTTCACTTACAACAATGAAACTTCATACAGTTGTTTAATACAGCCAGTACCAGAAGCCTATTGAAAGTCGGTGCCATTGGATGTGTTTTTCAGGAGTTATGCCCCTTTATACATGCCTGGCTGTTTTTACCCCTCGGGCAGAAGCGGTATTGTCGTTGCCTCCGTTATCCGTCCATCTGTCCGTCTGTCCATCATATCATTGTAAACACATTATCTCAAAAAGTCGTTCACTCACAACAATGAAACTTCATACAGTTGTTTAATACAGCTAGTACCAGAAGCCTATTCAAAGTCGGTGTAATCGGATGTGTTTTTCAGGAGTTATGCCCCTTTATACATGTCTGTTGGTCCATATCCTTGTAAACACATTATCTCAAAAAGTCCTTCACTCACAACAATGAAACTTCATACAGTTGTTTAATACAACCAGTACCAGAAGCCTATTGAAAGTCGGTGCCATTGGATGTGTTTTTCAGGAGTTATGCCCCTTTATACATGTCTGTCTGTTTTTATCCTTGTAAACACATTATCTCAAAAAGTCCTTCACTTACAACAATGAAACTTCATACAGTTGTTTAATGCAGCTAGAACCAGAAGCCTATTCAAAGTTGGTGTAATCGGATGTGTTTTTCAGGAGTTATGCCCCTTTATACATGTCTGTTGGTCCATATCCTTGTAAACACATTATCTCAAAAAGTCCTTCACTCACAACAATGAAACTTCATACAGTTGTTTAATACAGCCAGTACCAGAAGCCTATTGAAAGTCGTAAAATAAAAAAGTCCTTCACTCACAAACAATGAAACTTAATACAGTTGTTTAATACAGCCAGTACCAGTCAGAAGACTATTGAAAGTCTGTGCCATGGGATGTGTTTTTTAGGAGTTCACACAAACCTGTGTGGATTGCTGTGAATAGACCGTAATCGTTCAACTACATCTACTATAGGTAATCACTGCTCTATTGCTATATTGTTTTATCTGTCTATGATCTATATCATACAGGTAAAATTATGCCCACCCCAAATATGTGAGTTGTTGGGGTCAGAAACATTACTTCCACAATTGCTCTGGGCCCCGACCCGAGGGGTTCCGATGGCGACAGCCACATGTTATCCTTGTAAACACATTATCTCGAAAAGTCCTTCACTCACAACAATGAAACTTCATACAGTTGTTTAATGCAGCTAGTACCAGAAGCCTATTCAAAGTCGGTGTAATCGGATGTGTTTTTCAGGAGTTATGCCCCTTTATACATGTCTGTTGGTCCATATCCTTGTAAACACATTATCTCAAAAAGTCCTTCACTCACAACAATGAAACTTCATACAGTTGTTTAATACAGCCACTACCAGAAGCCTATGGAAAGTCGGTGCCATGGGATGTGTTTTTCAGGAGTTCACACAAACCTGTGTGGATTGCTGTGAATAGACAGTAATCGTTCGACTACAGTTGTTTAATGCAGCTAGTACCAGAAGCCTATTCAAAGTCCGTGTAATCGGATGTGTTTTTCAGGAGTTATGCCCCTTTATACATGTCTGTTGGTCCATATCCTTGTAAACACATTATCTCAAAAAGTCCTTCACTCACAACAATGAAACTTCATACAGTTGTTTAATACAGCCAGTACCAGAAGCCTATTGAAAGTCGGTGCCATGGGATGTGTTTTTCAGGAGTTCACACAAACCTGTGTGGATTGCTGTGAATAGACAGTAATCGTTCGACTACATCTACTATAGGTAATCACTGCTCTATTGCTATATTGTTTTGTCTGTCTATGATCTATATCATACAGGTAAAATTATGCCCACCCCAAATATGTGAGTTGTTGGGGTCAGAAACATTATTTCCACAATTGCTCTGGGCCCGGCCCGAGGGGTCCCGATGGCGACAGCCACATGTTTCATACTTGTTCCACTTCAAAGATAAAATACTTAAATTAGATTTTTCAGATGAATTCTGCATTTCCATTGGAACTATACAAGATGAAGTTTAGAAATGTTGTTCACAACGAAGGAGATGGTACATGAAGTCCGGATTTTGTCCTATATGTGGTGCAGTTGAAATCGAAAAAAAAAGTGAAATGTCCTAAAAATAATTGTGTTCTAATGTAATGGCAAGAGAAAATATATGTACACAATATGTGGATGTTCTACCATGATTTAGTTATGACATGAAATTGAAATCAGCAGCATTGCTATAGTATTTTGTGAAAGGACCTAAATTGAATCATTCAAACATACATTTTTGAACCAAAAAGATTATCCAGCAGTGGAGATATGCCACCACACTTCACCAGGTTAAAATGGCGTTTTGGTCCAAGGGGTCTTTCGTGTCTAAATGTGTGTTTGAATGACTCAATTTAGACCCTTTTTTCACGAATTAGCACATGCTGTGGATTTCAATTTCATGTCATAGCTATAATCATAACGCAATCGAGCTAGAACTTACACATATTGTGTACATATATTTTCCCTTGCTGTTACATTAAAACACAATTATTTTCAGGTTATTTTATTTTTCGATTTCAACCGCACCACGTATAGGTCAAACTCCCTCCAATATCATACCATCTCCTTTCTCTGGTCATCACTGTGGATAATAATTTCATTCTCTCCCAAACACATGAGTATGATAATCACATGTTACATGCTTCCAGCCTTTAATTAGATTTCACTAATGACAGAAGCTAAAATAGAACATGAAAAAGTTACTGCATCATACATGAGGCATCATTATGGGTAGACAAGATGCATCTATGGTTCATGGCATGGTGTTGTATCTCGTCATTAGGCCATAAAGAGTTAAACACGTGTATCTTTTAGAACTGTTCAATCTCTTGTAGGTCATGGTTTGATGTGTTGCCTAGGACTTAAGTTAAAGATGCTGGCATCTGAATTTTCCCTGGCAGTTTTGGTGAGCTAATATTGCTGGAGATAAAACCCATCAATATTTAAGTTGTTCTCATTTCATGGTGTAAACTAGTATGGCATTTAGTCATTATGTGACTTTTCTCAGGATTTCTCATGAAAACTTCGACACGAATATGCCAGTAAATTAGAACTGTACAGCTGTACTCAATATTTGCATACGGTAATTTCTCTAATAAGTCGATTACCCTATCGGAAATTGATCACCCATGATTTTTGGAGGAAAATACGATCGGAAGTTGTAATAATTCAATCACCCCCGATTTTCAGCCAATCCCATTTGTGAAAAAAAAAAAAATTAATCACCCGCTTAATCACGTGTATCTGTGCTCTATCTGTGACAGTGTTGCAGTCTGTGCTGATTAAACAAACGGTGATAGACGTAGTACCATATGTAGCAGGTCTAGACATATTACGGACTCGCATTCACTTGGAACTGTTTATTTGGAGTCTGGAATTCAAACTTTGAATATGGGAAAGAAATTATCAGTTTCTCTGCTGATTGATGTGGTGAGACGACAACATCGGCAAATGTTTACTCCTGGAAGGGAAAATACTCTGTTATTGACTAGAGTAGTCTCATTTCCTTGAAGCACGGGAGCACGGACCATTTGAACTAACTGATGGGTAGACCATGTTTGATAACAGGGTATTAATTCAGCCTATGCTTCCGGTGATCGATTTATTAGGGGAATTCGGTAGTTGATGCACAAGGTGTTCAGGGAGAACTTTGAATCTGTTGGCTCCACAGATCTTTCATAAGGTTTGGATATCTGAGTTCCATTCACATAACACATCTTATAATCTGAGTTTGTGTGACTTGGGTACAGTAATTCCTTTACTGTGTTCAACAAACACAGTCACTCTGATAAATCTGACCACCCTCTAACATCAGTAAAATAGTGCAGAAATAGTGGATGGTTCTGCCTGCTTTTGGGCCATTTTGTCAACTTAGATCACCGCCTGAATATATGGACCAAAATTTCACTCCCTGTGATAACATTAAAAGGACATTTACCTTATTCTGGTTTCAGTGATGTATTCCTGTCTCTCCTCCAGGTGACCAATAATACAGTAGGTAATGATCCCACTCACCCTACAGTGGCACTCGGACGGAGCTGGCATCACACCCCACACACACGGGTTCTACTGCAGATGATGCCAAACACACCACTAAAGGGGACTCATCGGAGAGCAACACTTGTGAAGAGTTCTAGACTGGTGAAGTTGTTGGATCTGTTTGGAGTCTGCTAGAGTAGAAGTTACTCAGAGCTTGCATTTCTTTTAATGTAATTCTGAGGATAAATACAAATTTGGATTGCTTAAACAACTGGTATTGCAAATAAATTATCCAAGATTGCATTTGTTTCTGTTTCTGCTTATATCCACATTCATCATGCACATTTGACAGGAGTATAAATTTCTTTTAATTATATTTATAACACAAGACTATTCTACATGTATGGATAACAACTGCAATAAAGTTGTTGTTATTCATAGAATAGCCTTGTGTTAGGGGCATAAATGTTTCCTTATTGCTCAAATGTCTGTATTTCTGATATATTTCACAGGTAACTAATAGTAGTGTGGTGTTCAGCCTATCAAGACAGGGTCCAATGGATGTGGGCTGATTTTCATGTTGCGGTGATGTACATGAAATAGCTGATACTACTGTGGGTTAGTTATGGTGTGTTCTGTTTTACTACTATTCTGGGATGAAGCTCATTGGGACATTCACTTGCATCAACTAGGAAGCTAACATACCACGCAACTTGGGCTGTCTTCCCATTGAAACTATCAAGGGATTTTCCATAGGCTTTTGATCTATAAAAATACCAAAGCTACTTTTAAAAGGAAATGCTTTTCATCACAATGGCTCAGAGAACAATGGAGAGCCAGTCTTTTAACAGACCAATGACTTGAGCTAATCAGCTACTGTGTTGTATAATTTCACTTTTCACTATCTTTTAATCCAGGAGACTATTTAAACACTAGTGATAGTTTGCATAATTTTATATATATATGTACCAGTACCATTTTCCCAGTATTAAAAAAAGTGGCATCATTCTTGAATACTGGGAAAATATAGTACGTATGTATAATATTATGCCAGCTATCACCAGTTTAAGACAAGTCTCCAGGGTTAAAAGATAGGGAAAAGTGAAATTAGATGACCCAGTAGCTGATCAGCTGAAGTCACTGGTCCATGAACAGAGAGGCTCTTCTTTGTTCTCTAAATAATGTGCAACTAAGCCATTTACAGGAATTCAAACATATACTCACAATCTAGTTCTACGGGAATCCATGGTAAACCAAAGTTGTCATTTCCATACTGATTTCTAAAACTTAACGGGAAGTTTTTGGATTTCTGCGAATTATGTTGTGGAAGTACCGGTAATCAGACTACCATGGCAAAATAAGCCCTGTTTGATATCAGAAATTTAGAAGAATACTAATCCCCAGTTGAATATTCAAGGTAGCACAATAGAGCCCAGTATCTACTGCAGTTAACCCTGGTAGCTTCTCTGTTTGCAAGTTCTCTGTATTATGCTATCCTGGAAGACTTTTGGAAGTAAATGTTTAAATCCAAGCCATTGTCAAGTAATATATATTTCACTGCAACTAAGTTTTCTTGACCTCTCGGACAGTATTGCTATCTGTTTATGAGTAGAATTTGACATGTATTCTTTTGTTGCAGTTTTTGCTGTACTGAATGGGCTGATCAAATTACAGGATAAGAGGAACTGAGGGTGCTCTTGTGTAGGAATGCACGCGTAGCCTACATGTGGGCATCATCGTGATATAACTGAAAAATTGTTGAAAAGGACATCGAATCCCACTCACCCACTCACTGACCCTGTTGCAGTTTACTCGTGTCTTATGCAATGCAACCAAGTTTATACTACCAGTACAAGGATGGTGTTGGGGGCAAAGTGATGCCTGCCTGGATAGATGACCAGTTTTTGTTATTTTCAAACAACACCAACATTATTACTTGTATTATGGACGGCTATCAAAATAATTGAACAAGGCCGGATGGAATAAAAAAATCCTGTGTTTCAACTTTTGTTTTTATTTTTAACTTCTGCCAGATGCAAAGTTCCAGAACAGAGGATACTAAAAAAAAACACATTTTCCCCCCAATGACTTCTTACACATCCTCATGCCTGCATTAAGGCCATTACAATACAACAAGACCATTTTCTCTTCGGATTAGTGTCCGATCACAAGAATCACCAGAAATTAATTAGGTGCACAAGTAAGTTGCAATTTGACTTCTTTGACTTGTCAAGTTCAAGACAAACCTCTGACAACATTTACTTCCATCATCAAAATCCAAAATGTTTTGTCTCCACAAATCTTGATAAACTTTTTTGAAGCTCTGGTCAACTTTATATCACTTGCTGACGGCGATTTTACAGCCCCCTATCAACTTCTGGTGTTTGGCATGTTTGATTATGATCCATATTCTGTGAGAAATCCGCTTCATTAGCCCTGCAGTGATGCGTTTAGTTGTCCCGAAAAACTTTACTTTTTTGGCCATGCTTCATGATACAACTATATGACAGTGAGTTCGTGTTGAAAGTAAAAGTTGGTGAAATTGTTCCCAGGGAACTAATGCTGTCATACCACATCAACAGTCCATGGGGCAGGGATAAAAATGTGACCACATAGGACTATTTCACATCGGTTTCCTATCCGGTGGCCAGTGGGGAGGCAAGATGAATGAACATTTTTAACAATTCTGCCGAATCTCCATTGCCGAAAATACCACAACCTACTTACTCTTAAGTTTTCATACGCCCGCCCAAAAGGCGGACGTATTATGTGATGGTGGTTTCCGTCTGTCTGTCTGTCCGTCTGTCCATCCCCCGTGTCCGGTCTATATCTGGGACAGTTCTAATTTGTGATGAGTGGATACCCTATGGGGAGACGATGTGTCGCGTACCAAAATGAAGGTCGAGGTCAAAGGTCACTGGCCTAAAAAAGAGGAAATCACTGAAGTGTTCCATTCTCAAAGAGAGCCGTGTCTACCCGCGGGAGACCAAAGCGACTCTCATGTAAACTGGTGACATTTTTGAATCTCCAATCTCAAAGCGAGGCAGCATGACATCACTCGCTCGACCGGGACTATTCTCCCGCAAAATGGTACATCTTCTGAAAATTTATGACCTAACCCAAAGATCACAAGATCATTATTGTTTAGCATCATCAGATAAACAAGAATAGTACGATCAGACAACATGCAGGCGAAAATACGGTATAATTGACGTAATTCTTTGTTTTCCGCGTTTCAATAGTTGATCTTCAATGCAGAATCTAGGTCAACTAAATTTATGTCTGCTGCTTCAATTCAAACGAGTAGGCCATAAATAAAGTTCAACGTTCAGTTTTATTTTTTTAACAACAACACTTGCATAATGATAGCAACAAAAGTACATATCATAGGGCGTGTGAACAGTACTATGTAGTGAAGAACAGAAATGCTGCAACTGCCTTGCCCTGATCAAGTACATGTCACGCTAAGAACCTGGGATAGGTCATAAATTTTCCGAAGATGTACCGTCTTGCGGTAGACACGGCTCTCTTTGAGAATGGATCGGAACTGTGCGAACTACTTCCTGTATTAGATAACTCGCTTTCACGGCCAAGTATACATACCGACAATAATTTGTTCGCGATTGATATGCTCCGAAACGGAAAGAGTCATTTCCAAATTATATAGCCCACGTTATGTTTAGCAATTCGCTTCTAACTCGGCGGAGTCAGCAGGTCAATGACAAGCCGGATACAGACGGTGAAAATCATACGCCGCCTACTCACCCCCCAAATTTTGGGGGGATGGCTCCCATTTACACGTGAGACTCTTTCTCGCAGTAGGGAGTCTCGCGAGACGAGAATGTGAAGTGTTCGTGTCCGGTCTATATCTGTGAACGTTTTCTATCCACAGTTGCAATTTTTTGTGAGCGGATATGCCAGGTGGAGACGATGTGTCGCGTACCAAAATTGAGGTCGAGGTCAGAGGTCAAAAGTCACTGTTGCCTAAAATCAGGAAATCATTGATCAGTTTTCTATCTACAGTTCTAATTTTTGGTGAGTGGATGCCCTAGGAGAGAACGATGTGTTGCATACCAAATGTAGGTCGAGGTCAGAGGTCAAAGGTCAGTGTGACCTAAAAATGAGGAAATTGTTAAAAATTACTAATTTTTTGTGAGTGGATTCGATAGGCGGAAATGAAGTGTCTCATACCAAAAATTAGGTCAAGGTCAAAGATCACTGTGACCCCCAAATCAGGAAATTATTAAAAATAACATTTTTTTTTGTGTCAGTAGTTACATTAGGGGGACACGATGTGTCACATACCAAAATGTAGGTCAAGGTCACGGTGACCCCAAAATCGAGAAATTGTTAAAAATCATGATTTTTTGTGTCCATTGAGAAATTACAGGGAGACGGTTTGTCATGTACGAAAATTTAGGTCAAGGTCAAAGGTCAAGGTCACTGTGACCACAAAATCAGGAAATCATTAAAAATCATGATTTTTTGTGTCCACTGATACATTGAGAGAAGATGTGTCGTGTACCAAAATTTAGGTCAAGGTCAGAGGTCAAGGTCACTGTGTCCCCAAAATCAAGAAATCATTAAAAGTCCCATTTTCATATGCCTGTCGAAGACGAGGTCGTGTAATGCGATGTTGTGTTCTGTCCATTCACCCATTAACATTTGTTGTCCATGCGATATCTCTAGTTTCAAGGTATGGATTGGTACCAAACTTTGAGTATACCTTACTCGCATGGCAAAGAGGAGCCATACATTTGAGATCAATTTGTCAAAGGTCGAGGTCACAGTCCCCCAAAACTGAATCAAGTTTAGCTGACTATATGTGTTAGGTTGGAAGTTCTTTCCCCTGAATGTATATGGTATTGTCATGTGGAGTTGTCTCCCATGTTTGAAACAGCTACATTTAGTTAAACTGTTGTGAAATAAAAAACATACATTTACTAATTTAACGGGGAGAGGGGTCCTTTATGAACTTCACACCTGTTTATTAACTCAAGAACAAAGGTTTACTTCATCACTTTCTTCTTCCTTCATGAAAAATTCTCTCGTCTGAAAGGAATCCATTTGCAGGAAAACTACTATTTTCTTGTGTTTGACTATTGTCGATTTCAGTGTGGGATATGTGAGCTCTCAGCTCTTGCTTCAAGGTCAACTGGATACCAAGAGTTAAGCTCATTTTAATTTACCATTCAATATAACATGTGATATACGTTACATTTTCAGAAGCACAAAATTGTAGACCTTTCTCTGGATTAAATTGCTAGCTACCAATTGGAATCGAGGCTATTAAACAACCTTGAAATTTGGACCAATGTAATTCCAGATATACGGGCGTATATTGAAGCCCTTGGGCTCTTGTTCATGCTGGAGGGGGACTATAGTATAGGGGTCCATCTGTCCATCCATACATCCGGCCCTGTGGGGCTTCCGGGGATTTACCTGGGATGTCGTTGTGCA
>JAVTVY010005232.1:0-41059 GCA_036873755.1 Hanleya hanleyi
GTCTGACCTTTCGCGGTTCCTCTTCAGTAGGAAGTTGTCCCTCATGCCGTGGTGACGGACCATGAATCAAACGCTCATGCCGTTCTAACTGACTGGGTCGTTTGAAGAGTTGACCACAATCCTTACATTGTTCCGTCGCGCCCTCGTGGAATGAGCGTTCGTGGCGCAGTAAAGCATCTTCTCGACCGTGCGCAGGTTATGCAAGTATGTCGTGCACCGTTGTGGGCGGAGGCCTCGTGGCGTCGTAAATTGTTTAGACGAGTAAATGACTTCTGGCAAGTTGTGCAAGTGAACATCTTGGTGGTGGACAGAGTGTCTCATGAAACGGCAAGGCCGCTTCCCTTTTATAGCACACTAGCTGTTGGTCTATTTTTAGCACACTCAGTTCAACTACCTACCGGATGTAGGCTGTTTCTAATCGTCATCGGGCAGGCAGGATACCGTTGAGGAAACATATCCTCAGATAGTTGTTTGCGCATTCTGAGTATCTTTCAGTGCATGGGTGAATACTTTCAGCCGATGGGGGTGGTGGGTCAGTTTAACCACGAAGAACGTAACATTGGTGACCCTCTCCATTATCCATTTGGTGTTGGGACGCTGTTCATAGGCCCATTCCAAGGGATTCACAGTGTCCAGTTGGGCCAGCATCGTCTCTAGCGACGCCCGATTGGTGATTGTGAAAGGATGGTCGTACACTGGGTTGATGGCACTGGAATAGAAATAGCACAATTCACGCGTCATCTTATGGCATAAGATGAACCCAAATGCTACATTTAATGTGAAGGACGTAGGTTGGTCATTGAAGATGGCTTCCACGTAGCTGCGTAGACGGGCGAGGTCGGTCAGTCGAAAATTGTACAAGTCCAATATAGGGCGATGACGGTGGAAGCAGTGTCGGATCATGGACCAATGGCGTCGATATATCTCACTCACTGGATGATCTTCGGATAAGAGATCGCTGGGAACATCCACCGCATCTTCCAGAAAATGTTCGTTGTTGTCAGGCGTATGACTGAAAACAGTAATGCTAGGAACCGGCTGGATATCTAGGCTCTTCTGAGCTGTGGGTATAGGCGGGCTCTCCGCGATCGCATCACCAGTGGCATTCTTCTCCCCGGGTTCATCTTCAGTGGGTCTGTCCCTCCTGGGTGCCTCTTTAGTGGAAAGTTGTCCCTCATGCCATGGTGACGGACCATGAATCAAACGCTCATGCCGTTTTAACTGACTGGGTCGTCTGAAGAGTTGACCACATTCTTCGCATGGACGCTTGGGTGGCCCATGAATTGAACGTTCATGGCGCTGTAAATGATCTGGGCGCTGAAACGACAGTGTAGGCCTACATATCGTACAGCTATACCGGGCGGTTCCATCGTGCTTGGTAGCCTCATGGCGGCGCAAGTCGTGCCGGCGAGTGAACGATTTCGAGCACGTAGTACAAGTGAACATCTTGGCGGTTGACAGAGTGTCTGATGAAACGGTCAGGCCGTTTCCTTTTTATAGCAAGCTAGCTGTTGATCTATTTTTAGCACCATCAGTTCAACTTGGACGTCAGCGACAAGAACCCGGATGTAGGCGCGGACGTCATTGAAAAAAAAATGCTGTGGCGTCATTGGTGACGTCATCAGTACGAGTAGTAGCGAAAGTGGGCATTTTTAGCAGTGAAGGAGTATACACTATGTACAAATAGAATACAGGTGGTATGTACAAATAGAATAGTAGTGGTATGTATAAGGTACAAAAAAAAAAAAATTCTGTCAGGAGTAGGATTCGAACCTACGCCAGCTCTTCGCCGACCAGCACTTAATACCGGCGCCTTAGACCACTCGGCCATCCTGACTGTTTACAGTTTTTAACTCGTGTATCAACAGTTATATAGTGTGTTCGACATTTTTTCACAAGTCCAAGTAAGTAGTGCTCACACCATCGGCCAGGACTTTCCGTTTCGGGTAAAAGAAAGTAAAGGCGTCTCGTTGCTGGATGTACGTCCGCATTTCGGATGCTCTTGGAACTCGGCGCTTCGGAGCTCTTGGAGCTCTATTTGTACATAGTGTATACTCCTTCACTGCTAAAAAATGCCCACTTTCGCTACTACTCGTACTGATGACGTCACCAATGACGCCACAGCATTTTTTTTTTCAATGACGTCCGCGCCTACATCCGGGTTCTTGTCGCTGACGTCCAAGTTGAACTGATGGTGCTAAAATTAGATCAACAGCTAGCTTGCTATAAAAAGGAAACGGCCTGACCGTTTCATCAGACACTCTGTCAACCGCCAAGATGTTCACTTGTACTACGTGCTCGAAATCGTTCACTCGCCGGCACGACTTGCGCCGCCATGAGGCTACCAAGCACGATGGAACCGCCCGGTATAGCTGTACGATATGTAGGCCTACACTGTCGTTTCAGCGCCCAGATCATTTACAGCGCCATGAACGTTCAATTCATGGGCCACCCAAGCGTCCATGCGAAGAATGTGGTCAACTCTTCAGACGACCCAGTCAGTTAAAACGGCATGAGCGTTTGATTCATGGTCCGTCACCATGGCATGAGGGACAACTTTCCACTAAAGAGGCACCCAGGAGGGACAGATCCACTGAAGATGAACCCGGGGAGAAGAATGCCACTGGTGATGCGATCGCGGAGAGCCCGCCTATACCCACAGCTCAGAAGAGCCTAGATATCCAGCCGGTTCCTAGCATTACTGTTTTCAGTCATACGCCTGACAACAACGAACATTTTCTGGAAGATGCGGTGGATGTTCCCAGCGATCTCTTATCCGAAGATCATCCAGTGAGTGAGATATATCGACGCCATTGGTCCATGATCCGACACTGCTTCCACCGTCATCGCCCTATATTGGACTTGTACAATTTTCGACTGACCGACCTCGCCCGTCTACGCAGCTACGTGGAAGCCATCTTCAATGACCAACCTACGTCCTTCACATTAAATGTAGCATTTGGCTACGTCTTATGCCATAAGATGACGCGCGAATTGTGCTATTTCTATTCCAGTGCCATCAACCCAGTGTACGACCATCCTTTCACAATCACCAATCGGGCGTCGCTAGAGACGATGCTGGCCCAACTGGACACTGTGAATCCCTTGGAATGGGCCTATGAACAGCGTCCCAACACCAAATGGATAGTGGAGAGGGTCACCAATGTTACGTTCTTCGTGGTTAAACTGACCCACCACCCCCATCGGATGAAAGTATTCACCCATGCACTGAAAGATACTCAGAATGCGCAAACAACTATCTGAGGATATGTTTCCTCAACGGTATCCTGGCCTGCCCGATGACGATTAGAAACAGCCTACATCCGGTAGGTAGTTGAACTGAGTGTGCTAAAAATAGATCAACAGCTAGCGTGCTATAAAAGGGAAGCGGCCTTGCCGTTTCATCAGACACTCTGTCCACCACCAAGATGTTCACTTGCACAACTTGCCAGAAGTCATTTACTCGTCTAAACAATTTACGACGCCACGAGGCCTCCGCCCACAACGGTGCACGACATACTTGCATAACCTGCGCACGGTCATTTAATCGAGAAGATGCTTTACTGCGCCACGAACGCTCATTCCACGAGGGCGCGACAGAACAATGTAAGGATTGTGGTCAACTCTTCAAACGACCCAGTCAGTTAGAACGGCATGAGCGTTTGATTCATGGTCCGTCACCACGGCATGAGGGACAACTTCCTACTGAAGAGGAGCCGCGAAAGGTCAGACCCAGTGAAGATGAACCCGGGGAGGAGAATGCCACTGGTGATGCAATGACGGAGAGCCCGCCTATACCCACAGTTCAGAAGAGCCTGGATTTCCAGCCGGACTCCACCATTACGGTTTCGAGTCATACGCCTGACAACATCGAACCTTTTCTTGAAGATGCGGTGGATATTCCCAGCGATCTCTTACCCGAAGATCATCCAGTGCGTGAGATGTATCGACGCCATTGGTCCATGATGCGACACTGCTTCCACCGTCATCGCCCGATATTGGACTTATATAATTTCCGGTTGGAAGAAAACATCCGTCTACGTAGCTACGTGGAAGCCATCTTCAACGACCAAGATACAGCCTTCAAGTTAAATCTCACTTTTGGATACATTCTTCGCCATAAAGAGACAGACCAGCTCCGTTACTTTTATCCCAGCAATAATACCCGGGTGTTTGACCAGCCTTTCACCATTATCCATCGTGCGTCACTGGAGACGATGCTGAAGGAACTGGACAGCGTGGATAGTTTGGAATGGGTACGACAACAACGACAAAACACAAAATGGCAAGTGGAGAGGGTGACCAATGTTACGTTCTTCGTGGTTAAACTGACCACCATCCCAATCGGATGAAAGTATTCACCCATGCACTGATAGATACTCAGAATGCACAAACAACGATCTGAGGATATGTGGCCTCAACGGTATCCTGGCCTGCCCGACGATGATTAGAATAAACGGTTCAGAGCGAACTTGGCCGAAGATGGAACTTTCTGAAATGGAGACTTCTGATTGGACAAGAATACATCTAACGCACAGGAACGAATATGAAACATGCAAATGGTGGCCTCTGATTGGACAAGAATCTTCTTGAATTGTAAATATACCCAACGCGGCTCCCCCAGCGTGGGTATGATGTAACATTGGGGAGAATAAACTATATGATTTTTTGTTGTTGTTGTTGTTGTTGTTGTTTTCTCATGTGTCATCCGTGTTGCTGTTGTTGTTCTCTCTCCGGACTATATCATGGCGTTATGTTAGAGTGTTAAGGTGTAACGACGGGCGTTGACGGGCATCACTGTATTTCGAAGAATTAGTGACACTTCCATGGAATATCAGAGCTTCTGAGCTATTTCACCAGGGCGTTGAAGCATGAAGAATGGTGTTGGTGGGCGTTGCTACAAGATGACACCTCCCATGACGCATTCGCACCGCAGATGGTCCATCTCTACACCAAATACCATCCTTCACTGCCCCAAAATGCTCACTTTCGCTACTACTCCTACTGATGACGTCACCAATGACGTCACAGATGCTGTGGACAGCCCTCAAATCGAGGTCTGCACGCCGAAAACTACAAGATGACACCTCCCACGACGCATTCGGACTGAGAATAGAGCATCCCTACCCCAAATACCTTCCTGCACTGCCCCAAAATTCACACTTTGGCTACTACTCGTACTGATGACGTCACCAATGACGTCACAGATGCTGTGAACAGCCCCCCAAATCGGGGTCTACACCCCGAGAGCTACAAAATTACACCTCCCACGACACAATCGGATAAGGGATGGTCCATCTCTACACCAAATACCTTCCTGTACTGCCCCAAAATGCACACTTTGGCTATTACTCCTACTGATGACGTCATCGATGACGTCACAGATGACGGGAACATCCCTCAAATCAGGGTCTACACCCCGAGAACTACAAAATGACACCTTCTAGGACGCATTCGAACCGTGAATAGCCCATCTCGACCCCAAATACCTTCATGTACTGCCCCAAAATGGCCACTTTACTTACTACAACCAACTGCGCATGCGCAGATTGACGCGACTTGCACTTAAAACACACACCATTCTGACTCTAACCCACACAAGCTTCACGTTGACACCTTCCACGACCCATTCGGACCCATAGGGGTCCATCTCTACCCCAAATACACACCCACATACCCCCCAAAATGCCTGATTTCTCTACTACGGCCAGACTGCGCATGCGCATATTGACGCGACACGCGTTTAGAAACACGCCATTCTGACTCTACCCCCCACAAGCTTCACATGGATACCTCACACGACCCATTCGAACCGTGAATAGCCCATCTCTAGCCCAAACACACACCCACATACCCCCCAAAATGCCTGGTTTCTATACTACGGGCCAGGCTGCGCATGCGCTGACTATTGAATACGGACGAACCATTAGTGTAGTCAAGTGCTCCTCCACGAGAGCTTCAAAATAAGACCTCACTCGACCCCATTGGACCACCAGGGACTCACCTAGACTCCACCGCGTATGGCCCTATACACCCATAGCCATGCAGTATAGGCCTATGGGCCAACCCAGGCCTTGGTGACTTTTTTCAAAAATTTCACCGATTCGCTCCGCAACACTTCCTATCATGTTCTACATGACGAGACGTGAAAAACGAGACCCCACAACCCTACCGCAAATGTATAGAAGTGGGTTTCCCAGTAGGATAAACATTGAACCTATACCCCAGTATGGGAATATATATTTATATATATATGTCTATATGGGGCTATATCGTACTTTTTCAAAAATTTCACCGATTCGTGCCGGGACACTTTCTATCATGTTCTAAATGACGAGACGAGTAAAACGAGACCCCACAACCCTACCGCAAATGTATAGAAGTACGTTCCCCAGGGGGACAAACATCGATCCTAATACTCCCAGTATGGGCCTATAGGGTGCAGTCTACAGAAGGGCCATGGCATCTGAAATTAAACAGTAGGCAGGTTCATTTTATGCTAAACAGCAACCGTGTTATTAGAGAACCCCCATAGAACTATATATTTTCTGAAAGAGTAGGCTCTTGACATAAAGCCGAGACAGATGTAAGCCTTGTTGACGAAAATCAGGGTCCCCATAACCCATACTGAACTTGCTTCAAACTTCAGGAAAATCCTCTAAAATTGGTCCAAAATGGGTAATATTCCCCCTCCACCAAAGAAAAAACTTGACAATCGATTGTCCTGAAACTCACCGACAGTGTGCCCAGTCCAAGGACCAACAAAAATTGGCAAAGAAAATAGGGTGTTGTCCAGGCGGTTTTCAAGCTCAATTTTACACCGTAAAGTATGCCATGTGCTCGTAAGCTGAAAATGGCCCCAATTCACAGCCACACTTTCACACTTCCATCTGCATAGTGAGGCATGGGCCAATCCTACTGGCAAAATACCATGTACTGATTTGAAGCAAATCAACCAGTCAACTGAATGATATCACAAATATCAATAAACAAAAAGCCAACAAAAATTCTCATGGGGTCAAACCTGGTGGAATTTTAATTTCAAAGAATTTGAGGGGGACCAAAAATCCGCAACTGTGGACTGAGCCCTTTAAGTGAAGGGTACTTTTTGTGGATTTTTTTTTATCTACTCCTTTCAATCTATGGGTCTGTACAAGTATAATGATATATGACACTCAATGGTTGAAAGTCATATTAAGATAAAACAGAGCGATACCTTTCCCCCTACCCCATTCATATTTTGACAGTTTTTGCGACGCCATTTTGTCAGGCTAGACCGCTATGTCAAATTTGAATATATCTGACTGAAAATTTTGCATTCAGTACTAATATTGTTTACAATTATGTTGAACACAATTCAAAACAATGATATTCACACCCAACACAGGACTGGAATTATGAAACCAGCACAGGGGCTTGGGCTAGAAGGGGGGGAGGGGTGGATAACTCTTAGCATGACAGGGGAATATCTGTTACATTGTGTATAGTATAGTATTGCCAACTCCAATGCTGGTTTTATGGGGGGGGTAGGGCTGTTTTAATGGTCCCAGAGGAATTATTCTGTGACACTAAAACTTTTGAAAAATTCCTGGGACAATTGAACCCCCTCCCTCCCTCCCGATAAAACACCAACATGGATGTTGGCAATTCTACACACCTTTTAACAGATATTTCCTGGCCATGCTAAGAGTTACCCCTCCCCCCTTTCTAGCCCAAGCCCCTGTGCTGCTTTAAAAATACCATGTACTGATTTGAAGCAAATCAACCAGTTTTGAATTGTGTTCAACTTGATAGTAAACAATATTAGTTCTGGATGGAAATTTTTTAGTCAGATATGCAAATTTAATGTTACCTGAGAAAGTGCCTGTTCTGTCATATAGGGTGCAGTCTACAGAAGGGCCATGGCATCTGAAATTAAACAGTAGGCAGGTTCATTTTATGCTAAACAGCAACCGTGTTATTAGAGAATCCCCATAGAACTATATATTTTCTGAAAGAGTAGGCTCTTGACATAAAGCCGAGACAGATGTAAGCCTTGTTGACGAAAATCAGGGTCCCCATAACCCATACTGAACTTGCTTCAAACTTCAGGAAAATCCTCTAAAATTGGTCCAAAATGGGTAATATTCCCCCTCCACCAAAGAAAAAACTTGACAATCGATTGTCCTGAAACTCACCGACAGTGTGCCCAGTCCAAGGACCAACAAAAATTGGCAAAGAAAATAGGGTGTCGTCCAGGCGGTTTTCAAGCTCAATTTTACACCGTAAAGTATGCCATGTGCTCGTAAGCTGAAAATGGCCCCAATTCACAGCCACACTTTCACACTTCCATCTGCATAGTGAGGCATGGGCCAATCCTACTGGCAAAATACCATGTACTGATTTGAAGCAAATCAACCAGTCAACTGAATGATATCACAAATATCAATAAACAAAAAGCCAACAAAAATTCTCATGGGGTCAAACCTGGTGGAATTTTAATTTCAAAGAATTTGAGGGGGACCAAAAATCCGCAACTGTGGACTGAGCCCTTTATGGGGCTCGGTGACTTTTTTCAAAAATTTCACCGATTCGTGCCGGGACACTTCCTATCATGTTCTAAATGACGAGACTAAGAAAACGCGACCCCACAACCCATACCGCAAATGTCGAGAAGTAAGTTTCCCAGGATGGTGTTATACCTCCCATACCCCATATAGGCATTTTCCCGTAATTTAGGATAAAGTCCGTATTCCGTATTTTTTCAGGAAAAATTTTACATACACCCACCCTGGAACTAGGGGAGATAACTCTATTGATAGGCAAGCCCCGTTAAGCCCGGCGACCTATATACCCCCATACCCCATATAGGCATTTTCCCAGGTTTTTCGATAAAGTCCGTGTTCCGTATTTTTTTTTTCAGGAAAAATTTTACATGCACCCACCCATGTTTGGATGCCCCTTCACACAGGCTTCACTTTGATACCTCATACAACTCCATCGGCCCATTAGGGGCTCCCCTAGCTCCAAAATGTCTAGCAGGACCCATACAAGGTCCAGTTTTCGACACTAGGTGACCACATCCCGACGAAATGGCCAGTTTTTGACACCGGATGTGCCGCCATCTTGAACATGCGTGCCGCCATCTTGGATATGGCCCATAATGCACCGGGTCAAAATACTCGCTTCTGATTGGCTGAGAGCTCTGTGACGGATTTGAAATACTCGCTTCTGATTGGACGAGAGCTCCGCATTGCGTCTGCGCATGCGCAGAATGATATTCCTACCGCACACCCAACCCAGCAGATGCCCCTTCACGAATGCTTTACTTTGATACCTCACTCGACCCCATTGGACCATTAGGGGCTCCCCTAGCTCCAAAACGGCTATTTTCATACCCTTGGGCCACCGCGCATGCGCAGAATGCCGATATTTCAACCCCACACACAGCCCATTAGATGCCCCTTCACCTAGGCTTCACATTGATAACTCACTCGATCCCATTGGACCATTAGTAGCTCCCCTAGCTCCAAAACGTCTATTTCCATACCCTTCGGCCACCGCGCATGCGCAGAATGCCGATATTTCAACCCCACACCCAGCCCATTAGATGCCCCTTCAGGAATGCTTCACTTTGATACCTCACTCGACCCCATTGGTCCATTAGGGACTCCCCTAGCTCCAAAACGTCTATTTCCATACCCTTCGGCCACCGCGCATGCGCAGAATGCCGATATTTCAACCCCACACCCAGCCCATTAGATGCCCCTTCACATAAGCTTCACTTTGATACCTCACTCGACCCAATCGGACCATTTTATCTAGGGACTACTTTTTCTCCGCGGAAGCAGACCGCATCACCACCAAAACCGCATCACCGCGGATGAATACATGGAACTATTTTTGACCTGGAAAAATTGGAACTCTCCTGTGCTGGAGGTAGCTTTTTGGTCAATTTGAAATACTCGCTTCTGATTGGACGAGAGCTCCACACATGCTCCACAAATTTTACCCGGGGGAACAAATAAGTAGGTCAATGATAAGGAATTTCAACTTTATATACTACTCAGCGGCTTGATTATCAGTGAGTGTGTTACTGTTTTAAGAATAAAATTATTTCCCACATTTTCATACAACTTACAAGACGATGACAGTGTATACCATAAATTTGCTCTCTGTACCATGTATACCGATCTGCATACCCCTTCTCTACTATATCTTTATCTACAATAACGGGTAGATCGTACAGAACGCATTTTTCTGATATCCACTGTCATGGTGGTGTATGAAAAGATTGGAACTAATTTTATTCTAAAAATTGTAATGTATTTTATTAACGAATGAACAACAACATCAACGAAGACACCCTTACACTCCTAATGAAGCCACTGTGGCTCATATATGTCTTGTTCGTGTCTGTGACCTTGTTTGTTGTTTGAACCATGAACAAGATTGTTTCTGACTGTTTGCTGTTTGTGTTCATATATATCTTGTTCGTGTCTCCGTGTAAAGGTGTTGTGGCATTTACACGATAAGAACCCCTTTCCTCTTACGTTTGTAAAAAAAATGTTTCTTCGATTATGCACAAACAGGTGTATCTCATATAGAAAAAATTATTCTCTGAACGCTCAACATAAAAAGTAACGTAAAACAGCGTCGACGTTTGAAATTAACATGTTATTTTCTTTTTTTTCTCCTATACTTTTAGTAGGCAATTTTGAATACACAAGTACCCAAAATATGTCACCTTTAACCTAATTTAATGTTTCAAGATCACCATATCTATCGTGACATGATATCATTTCGCATAAATGTGTCATATTTAGGTATATTAAAAACTCTACTAAAACATATGCGGAAAAAGTTGTTTTACGTCACTTTTTACTGCGAGTGTTCACATTTTTCCGTGTGAAATATGAAACAGTTCATTGTACTGAAGCGTCTAGGGGGCCATGATGAGAAAAGTAAGTCAAAATTTCATGATAGTAAAGTGAATCAATAGTATTTCAACATTTCGAGTTATTACATCGGAATTTGGGTCATTAGTCAAAATGTCGTGTTATTAGATGGAAATTTAGAATTAAGTGAAGATTTTGAGTTATGAAGTCGAGAGTTCGAAATACTAAGTCGACATTTAAAACAAAAAACATTCTCTCCATGGCACCAGCACGTAACGCGCTGCAAAAGGAAAGAATAAGAAAGAATGTTCAGTTCCTAACTATTAACCGAGCAATATGTTTCCTGGGTAATGAGGAACATACGAAAACGGACATTGTATCTGCGACATTCTGTCTTTTCACACCAGAAACGTGTGAAGGCGATGGTGAGATTAATTTCTACCTGGTATCGTGAAATTTTGACTTAATAACTCGAAATTTCGACCTAGTATTTGGAAATTTCTACTCAATAAGTCAAAATATCGACTTCGACTTAACCTCTCGACATTTCTAACACATATTCTCACCAGGGTACCTACATACTTCCGTATCATTGTGCGGGATCGAAGGAATTTATTCTGGCTTCACAAAAGTATCAGCAAACTCATTTTTGGTCAGGTAAACTATACACTCCCTGTAGGCTATATATTCCACATAAGATATGCAGCCGTAATCGGAATCGGAATATTTCTCCAAAAGAAACCAACTACACTTCCCCATATGTGATACCTTGAATGCAACTGCTAAGTCGGTCACACATTGAATGATTTGGATGCGAAGTCATATTTTGAATATTTTAAATGCGATTGTCACAGTGAATGTGACTGTTACACCAGTTGAATGCTTTGGCAGAGACTGCTAAGTCAGTCACACTTTGAATGCTTTCAGTGCGATTGTTAAATCAGTCACTCTCCGGATGCGACTGTGAAGTCAGTCGCACGTTGAAGACGACTGTAAATTCAGTCACATTTTCAATGTTTTGAATGCAACAGTTAACTCAGTCCTACTGTGAATGCGAATATTGCGTCAGTCACAATTTCAATGCTGCGAATGCAACTGTGGCGTCAATCAAACTTTGGATACCTTGAATGCGACTGTAGTGTCAGTCATACTTAGAGTGTTGTGAATATGACTGTAGTGTCAGTCATACTAAGAATGTTGTGAATATGTCTGTAGCGTCAGTCACACTTTGGATGCTGTGAATGCTACCTTCAGTCACACTTTGAATGCTGTGAATACGACAATAACGACAGTCACATTTTGAATACCTTGAATGCTACTGTAGCTTCAGTCACACTTTGAATGCTGTGAATACGACTGTAGCGTCAGTCACACTTTGAATATTTTGAATGCTTTGACTGCAAATGTCACACGTGTGAATAATGCGAGGAACCATTGTGTCATCCAAAACTAAACGAAAGTCCCATTTCATATGGCAATTAGCATCAATGGGAGGGTTGCACAATAAAACCAGAATACAAACCGGAAGTGCTAGTTCTGTCAGTTGATTGGTTCACTGGGCAAAAAAAAAGCGAAGTGGTAATCGCAGAGTAGGATTGGATAGCTGGTGTTTTACAAGTTCTCCATTTCAAACAAGCATAAAATGAATAACACACAAGATCGTTAATGTATCCCAGTCATGCTTTGATTGCGACTGTTCATCTGAACACCATTGAGATGTAAGACATATGACGTTCAAGTGGCCAAGCGGCCCTGCTGAGCCAAAAAAGTTATCATCCATATACATGTGCCAACTTATGAGAACATAACCAGAAATACTACCGAATAATCGCTTGCCAGATTATAAATTACTATCTGACAGGAAATTTATTGAATGCGGACCGCCTATCATATTTGACCTAGTAGACATAAATTTCAGGAATTCATTTTTCAGAGATTCAACTAAAATAACTTCTCTGTGTTCCGTATTTTTAAAAAGTTTTTCTTCCGAAGATTTAATTGTGGTTCCAATTAGATAGCGGGTTAGTTGACCTGGAAAACATAAATTTCAGGAATTCATTTTTCTTAGATTCAACTAAAATAAACTTGTGTTTCTTATTTTTCTTAAAGCTCTTTCGTCTGAAGATTTAATTATGGTCCTAATGAGATAGCGGGTTAGTTAGACTTGGTTAAACACGTTGGTGGAGAGGAGATTTTCATATTTGTCAGCAGACCGACAGAACGTCTTCTCCACGGGAGACTATTTAATCCGCGTGAACGGAGAAAAACTTGGTGAAAGCAATTAAACGTTTGATTTGTTTCAGGGGCGGTAAGTTTACAAGTGGAGGGGCGGGAACAGATATGATTATCCCGTGCGTTATGCTCCACCAGTTGACACTGTCCAGCCCATATTGTTATCCACGGTATGCTCCAGGAAATCTTCGTGTAACGCGCATTTGTCTGAGCCGTCAGAAATGCCCTCATCCCTTCTCCCCTCCCCCCCCCCAATTCTCCCCTTTCGCCCATTAAAAAGGTGGGAGGATTAATAAGAAATGAAATTATTTTTATTATATATATCTATCTATTTTTTGTAGCCTTCATGGATTGTTTGCCTGTTCACGCAAAACAAACAAGTCAAACAGAAGGCGAATTTACTAATCTATACCACCCCTAAACGGCATTCAAAAATCAAGGTTTGAGGTTGTTCAACTTGACATGGAAAGAAACGATTTCATTCATGGTTGAACATCAGAATATATTTATATATATTTATTATGTTATCAATCAAACGCTCTACAGGCCAGTTGCGTCTTTCTCCGTTCCATATACATACAACGGACAAGCACTCTAAATACAGTCAGCCAATATACCAGTGTACATATAAACAAGTATAAATCAGTTTTTCACTTAAACTGTCGGTGTAACATCATATCTGAAAGGAAGAGGTATACAATCTGATGTAATGAGAATGTCTACTGGTGTATTTGTATATTTATTCAAAGAAACAGACGGTATATGGAAGCTTTCAAGAATTCAGAACATTGAAAGTGAGGACAATTAGTAAAAAAGAACTTGTCAAGTGTTTAATCACAGAAAATATACTAGGAGAGAGAGAGAATTCAGCAGTATTTCAGCTATAGCGACGACAAAATATACTACTATTCTTCGTATGACAAGATAATTACTTGAAAAATATATCCAAAATGGAAATTTGAATTCTTAAGTTCTCTTATAAACATTATATGGATATGAATGTATGAAGATATGCATACCTCCAAAATCTATTTATATTTAAGCTCGGAATAGTCTTCTGTGGTATCGAGTTACTAAGGAAAAGTTTGAGAAGCGGAATAAACAGATAAGGGAAGAAGCCTTGATAGTATATCTCAGAGTTTAGGGAACTTGAACAATCTTTTCTTTCCTGTAAAATCAATTTTCCGCCATCTAGGTTCGGAGATTTCACACCTTGTCGATTTTCCCGTAGAAGCGACGCATGCGAACTGAGCTCCGCCGCATGGATAGTAAAAGGCCTTCTGTAGCCAATGTTAACTCGTCGCCTGCGAACAAAAAAGAGAAAGGATAATAGATACAGATAGCTCGGATGTGATTATTACGGTAGGAGTAACATAGACATGCGTATTACTTCCGCCTGCTTTTAGTGCGGCAAATATTTACTAATGAATCGGAAGCATTTGTACATGTGCAAAGTCAAATCCACGGGATGGCCGTTATATTCATCAAGTCTTTTGATGTTTACCCCCAAACTTCGCGCCATTAACTCGTTGCGTTTTGTGTAGGGCCAGTAACCGCACAATGAGAGAGGCTGTAACTTTATGCTCGCGTACTTGTACGAAATGAGGATAACGTGGCCAACATCTGAGCTCCCCTATCTGGAGTTTTCATCTGAAAAAGCCATCCGAATTACTTATGCTCTTGTGCGTTAATTTTCCAATCTTTCGCTTGAAAAATGAACATAGAAATGAAAGCAATGGAGCTTCAGACGAGAGACCGATTAAAGAATCTTATATGGTCACGGCTTGTGACAACGAATCAACCAACTGTCCATAACTCTCTTTAATATCTGGCTTTCCTGTTTATTATTTTCCGCTGGTCCGAATTGAACCGAGCTCGCATACAATGCTCGTGGAACAAATCGCAGAACATTATGGCTTAAATGTTTTTTCGAGGACAACGTTATTTGAAAATAATCATTTTAGCGTGAAGTGCTTGTCCAGATTAAGTCTGTTCCTTATTTTCATTAGTCAACAGGGACACAGATTTTTTTTTTAATTATTATTCTGAGATCAAATCTCTACTCCGAAGTCGGTCAAACTGGTCAGTGAAAACGAATCGGAGTAAACTGCTATCAACCCTGATTACTTTAGAGTTATATATGATGATCATCTGGTTTATAGCTTGTCATCAATTGTTGGACGTGTTATTACGGTTAAGTTTGCCCGCCATCAGACGGATTTACCGACGTAATCACTAAATGTATGGATTTAATCATTCAGCTAGATGGTAGAGCCATTTCCTTTCACTGCACAATTTCTGGTACATTTACGCTGAAATGAAAAGTCAGCAGAGCACGGCCAGTTTTGTAATAATTAGTTCCGCAAAAATATTCACCATCTGTCCGCTAAAAATATTACACAATTCGATAATATACAGCAAAAGTTTCTAACGCTAGACGTCTGCACAATATGACATTTTACACAAATAATTTTACCAAATGATTCAGAAATTTTACTCCGGATTTCGTCTTCGTTGTTATGTAGAATATCGAAATGCGAAATCCAAGTTAAGGTTTGCAAACGTAGATGACTTTGGGGCTCCAATGCCTTTCATGTATTTTCTCTCGTGTAGAGAAGATGAAGATGCTCCAAAGATTTGAGTCTCAAAATAACTGCCGGCATGTCGTCCTTACTCTGAAAGTAGAACAATGGGAATGTTCAAAAATAAAAACAGGGAATTAGAATGCATATGATCCAAACTAGAGGGGTCAATCGTGAGATCAAAAATAAAATGGTATGAAAAGAAGGAAAGACTCTCTGACTTATAAATAAAGGAGAAAGAGCTACAAGCGCATGCGCAATATGAGATGAGATTCAGTTATTTTACATAATCCTAAACACAAATACAGAAACGTAGAGCGCGACGATGATAATATTTTCCTTCATCATGATATACAGCTAAACGATAGAGAAAAATCCTCGTGTGAAGGCTTATCTTCTTTGTCTGAGTGTTCGCTTGCTCTGATATTAATGTGAAATTTAAAAAAACCGAAGTCTCCAGGGTCGGATGGCTTCCTTGTGAGTTTTATAAATTGTTTTGAGAACAAATAAGAGCATTTTTAAGTTAGCTCTCTCTCAAACATTCATGTATACAACTGGACAATTTTCGGTTTCCAAAGGGAAGGAATAACTAACTGCTTGCCAAAAGAAGGAAAATATTGGAAATATATCAAGAACTGACACCCTATAATACTCCTGAACGTATATTGCAAAATGGTTTCTTCTGTATTACCAATCGAATAAGGATGGTGCTCCCATTTATTTTAAGTGAATCGAGGAGAGGCTGCAAGCAAAGAAGATTTATTGGAAAAATCACGAGAATGGTACGGTATTCTTTCTAATAATTCAAACAGAAAAACTTAGCTTGCAACCTTTATTGAAGGAAATTGTCTGGAAAACTGGCCACTGTCTCCTGTTAAAATGACAATTATGTGACAAACTGTGTGACTGAATAAAAGTTTCTATATATTTTAGCATATTCTGTGAGGTTTTATGCTTTAAAATCTGAATTTACTGTGCGACTTATTAGAGAGAGAACCGTATACGACATCATGAAATACACAGAAAAAATAATACTCCTGGACTTCTTGTCTTATTCGACTTGAAAAGTCGTTCGATTGTACCAGTATTGGTTGAGAATATACACAGAGAGGACTGCGACCTTTCGGATCGGCGAATCGCTTTTTGGATGGATCAGCATATTCCAGAAAGGTTCAACAATCTATGTACAAAACTGTGGATTCAGTTTTTCGTTGTTCGAACTTGAGATCGGAGGTTGACAGGGCGATATGGTATCGCAATGTTTATTCATTATTGTCGCAGAACTTTTAGCTACTGCAGCGAAGCGGGATCAAACATAACAGGTATCCAAATGGAAAAAGCTGAAAACAAGATTCTGCGATATATAGATGACACCACATTAATTATTGATGGGTCTAGACAATCAATAGCTCAATGAATTTGGGACCAGAAAGGATGCGTGGTGAAATTACAGAACAAACCGAGATGTGAGAGGGTTCAATTACTCACACCTGGATGCGATGCCCAACCTAAATATGCTCTGAAACTATAAGACGGTTGCTAGGATCATGGTACAAGCGATCCTTAACATCAATTCGGAAAATAAGAGTCATCAAAACGACAATTTTACCGAAATTATAACAAGTTGGGAATACCAACACTGGTATTCTGACAATAGCTTGCATTGCTACAACTCTGTTAGAATATCATGTGGTGAGGTCAAATGAATTATATATGTTCCATCACGTTTGTATGTTATCGCTTACATATATCTGTGTTCTGTATCCTTGAGTATTTCATCTGAATATATGATTCTCTTAGCTCTCTCTTGTAGTCATAGACGTCAGATCCTACAAGCTTACTACCTCTTACACACCTGCTTTTAGTCCTACCCAAAATCGTCGAAGGAATTCTTCAACGACCATCAGAAAGTTATCTTTGATTTCTTCTAGAGAGGGGGTCGGACAGAGTAAAACGTAAAACTGTTACTTCTAACATTGAAGACGGGGCTGAACATTGTTCTCTTCCCATTTTTCGTTGACTAAGTGAAAATAATGTAGTAAACGGTGTGACACTTTCCCGGATTTCCAAAGTATATAATGCAGAATATTTTCATGAATGTCGGGATAAATATATCTTTAGTTGGATTTTCCAAAGTGTGAAAAACAATTTTTTGAAATGTACTGTAAATATATGCAGGCTAAACCTACTTAACACTGCTACTAAGTGAGCTATCGACTAACTGACTATACCGTGTGGAAAGAGATAAAAAAAAATGGTCTGCTCGTGGAATTAAACACATTCAAAGCATTTGAGAAGAAATTTCCCATTAAACCGAAAAAAAATTATTATGCTATAGGCTGTCATCCATAATATACATAAGAAATGAAGAAAAAGCCTAGCGATAAAATTGCAGCGTAAATTCATCTTCAAAAGTCTTCTCCGGTCAGTGCAAGTATCTTACCGTATCTTACCGTATCTTCAATGCAAGAACTCTTACCAGTCAAAAGAAATAGGCGACCGTTTTCGAAAATAATCGTGTTGAAATTGATTGAAAATTTGTCTACGGTAACGCCTTTTAGGTGACGAACGAAACAACCCTGTACACTTTCAATATAAAATAGATCACAATTACCTCGTTAGGAATACCATGTTATACCATTGGGGAGCCTCTGAAAGAGACCCTTGAAGTTTCCGGGAAAAAAAAGACATAGAAAGACATACAGGATGTGACATGATGTTCAAAAGAACACGACTGAAATTCATTTGGATTCATTGGTAGGGATTTGTACGGATGGGAATATCATGATGTCTTGCTAGCATCATTGAAAACTATTGACGGCTTTTGAAAGAAGGTTCATCAAATATTTAAAAATTAAAGAAAACATTCTGACATGTTGGGGCCCGAGGAGCGTCTCCAGACCAATTAACTGTTCACACATGAGAACGACTACCGGTATATGCAGAAAATGTTAAAGAACTGTTTCCTAAATATCCCGTTCCTCTTCCCCGATATATACAATCGCTTTGGTTCAGCCAGTCTTTAAAGTGATCGTAAACACTCAAGTAAAGTTTCCATCAAATGAAAGACCATTGCAAACAGTGTGGGAAAATATTTACTGTAATTTTTTATGATTTTATTACACAGAGTAAACTGCAAATAAATCATGGTATTCTATGGTGGTCTGTTGCAATCATATCTAGGTCCAGTGACGTCACACTGCCTTGATACATATATTTCAAACTGTGTATCCAATTTCCAATGCTTGATTCAAGCTTACGGTGTGTATACTTTGAGTTTCAACACAGACTCACTGTTCCAATGTGCATGTTTCACCAAAATCGGGGAAATTGAAGTGAATATGCAAATTGACTTGACACTTATGAGTTACCATCTCCCAGATTTCCATGACACCGAAAGATTGACATTTTAATCTGAGACGATTAAACAATATCTAATCTTCACAAATTAAAATGTAAATCTTGCGATTCGATTGCAAAAGAACAGAATGATTCTAATGTAGACCGAAAGTCAATCTAATAGATCCCAGTAAACTGGAATTTTCAATGTAATAAATTGATTTCATTCGGAATAGATTGGTGACTAATTTCAATATAATTATTTAAATAATCCTTGCTCTTCATATCCGCATAAGCCCGTGCTTCTTTGGGTGCATTCTCGGTCACGATGGTTGATACATTGTTTGAATAATCTAAATAACCGAGGTATCAGTGTAGTTCTGGCGAGTCAGATTGATTCTTCACTATTTGTTCCGATGCTTCGTGAATTCCTGTTCTCCTGAATTCTGATGACAGTTTACGTGCATTGGAATTCGATTAGTATGCCAGTTTTCAAAACATTTCTATGCGAATTCCTGGGAATACAAGCGTCTAGTCTGTCATTCAATATTCAGCTGTCGTCCATTAAAGAATTTCCACGTCCATAATCCAAAGACCTAATTAATACAACAGCATCAGCACCAAATTAGGCATCAAAATAGGCTGATTTCCTGCAAGAGGAAATCGGTCAACATATTTCAAGGATGTCGGCAAGACATCATGATGTACCCAAAACCATGAAAACCGTATCGCTGATGAATATTCTTAATCCATGTGATTCTCGTTGTAAAGTCGTTATCCAGTGTATGATGTATCTCAGTCACGCTTTGATTGTGACTGTTCATTTGAACACCATTAGGATCTTGAAATACATGGGTTCATACGGCCCCAAGCCGAATGCTAATGCGAATGAAAAGCGATTTTATTTCCAAAACATAAAGATAGTAATCTTTACGAATTTGCAATCATATCGTAGTCAGTGTTTCTTGGTATGCTGTGTTTTCACATCGACCACTCATAAGTAGAACTTTAAAGTACGCCTTGTCGACAAAAAAAGGGATGTTGATCGGACTACTGTCATTGTTCACAAGCGAAACTTCCAATCCATCAAATGCATGTGATGGGCATCCATTTACTCATGTAGATGATCCATGAACTTGAAATATGAGGACCTTGAATGGGATAGGTTATGTCTTTAAGAAAATCCACCCTGGTGCTTCAATGTTCTACCTCGAATAACAGTCGCCAAACACTGCCCGAATAAAAAGGTATGTTCCATTTGTGTATATATATATACACGTGTTGTTAGACCTTTATCCCACAAGTCGTCAAATATTAACAGTCATGTCACACTTCTAACCAAAAAAACCATCTAAGTTTGACAAAAATAACAACATGAAACCACCCACCCTCTGGCAGATATTGTCCTTGGGCCGACCAGATAACATTGGTGACGATATTTGATTGAATTAGATTGATTCACATGGCGCCTAATCTTGTAGCCTCTATTCCGCAGTATCTATGTCTTTAGTTTAAAATCTAACTTTTAAAAACGAACCCCAGCCCCAAGTGTGTTGATTCGAAATTCAAAGAACACGTGTCCGAGCAGCCTTGCGGTGTAGTTATGCCAAGGGTTATTCACGCTATACTGTACTAAAGCTATTGGAATCCATGGCAGGCAGAAAGAGACGTGCGTGGCAGAAAGTCAGCATATCAGGAAACAATATAAGAGAAACACTACAATCTGATCACAAACAATTTTTAAATTCAAAATGATTGTTACCGTCACTTTCCCCGGAAGAATCGCTTTTCATTACCTCGAAGTAGTTCCCAGGTATTTGCAGAGATTTGTGATAGTCCATCTGAAACGGTAGAATATTCCAATTCCAATGAAGGTAGATTGTCAACCAAAGCTCAAGAAATCCTGCTGGGATTCACGAACAATCGGAAGAAATACTCAAAATCAACATGATATGCCAAAATTGCATTGTTCTGTCAATGTTTCGATTTTCTGACGATGCCCCAACCATTGTAGTCGAGACCTTACAACGCTCTCAGACTATCAGTGATGTCAAATGACTTCTTGTAGATTACGCCGTTCTACGTTCCCGCCACAATGGCACGTGATCGATTAACTCTTCTACATGACCATTTGACCTAAATTATAACAAGGTGAAGATATATAATCCGGGCGTAACAGACTGGTATCCTGTATAACAGCTTGCAGTTGTACAATGTTATGAGAATATCAGGCTGTGTGTACATGTGAAATTCGTCAAATTAGTTCATTGTTCCCACCACCATAGTACGTTATCGCTTACATACAGACCCAATTTTCCCGCCGGTGAAAACATTCTGTCCAGAGTGGTATGCTACCATAGCTGTGACACGCAACCAACAAAGGTCCACTCTGGTACCGCCGTGGTACAGTTACGATGAAGATACTGTCACAGCTATGGTACCATACTCTCTGGACAGAATGTTTTCATCCACGTGAGACTTATGTGTGTATATAGATTTGTGTTCTCTATCCTTGAGTATTTCATCTGAATATATCGTTCTTCTATCCGTCTCTTGTAGTCCCAGGCTTCAGACCCGACACTCAATATTCAGCCGTCTTCCACAAAAGAATTTCCGCGTCAGCAATCGAAAAACCATTTTCGGACGACAATTTGTATCGGTACCAAATATGCATAAAATGAGAATTAAAAAAAAACACAAGATGGGTTCCTGTAAGAGAGAAGCGGCCAACACTTTCCAATGATGACAGCAAGGCATACGTAAAATACTGAACAGTATTAATGATCAGTATACCTATCAGTATGATCAGTATCAGTTTCATCATTTCTGCAATCTCTGCCCTGGAATATTGCTTCCGTTCATCGTATCATCCATCTCTTTGGGCATTGCTTTTATCAGCTTGGGTATGGCGTATATGTATCTTTAGCATTGTGCCTAAAATCAGTTTGTCGTCTCATAACATCTCTATCAACGTCCAATATTCGAGAAAACAATCAGACTGGACGTGCAATTTGGGCCTGTCAATCATGTCGAACAATCGTGATATTTCTTTGTGATTCTGAAAATCTTCGAATTAATCATACAGTGAAAGAGTGCGAACACCTACCGATGGTGTCATGAATACAAAAAAAGGATCGCTCATTCAAAATGAGAAATCGATAGAAATTCCAGAAATGATTGTATCAAGGACGGAATTCCTCGCTCGTATTGTATAAATCATAATGTAAAGTTGTATCCATGTAATTAACAAATAACAATGTTGTCGGAGTTAACAAGAGATAGCCTACCCTGGGAGAGTTGACGTTTACAAAGTTTTGTATTCGTACAGCCTCTCCAGTAGTGGGAGCAGCAATGTGTTTAATAATGAGAACATGCACCATTTAACCTTGAGAAGGGCCTATATTCTCATCAGACGTGGACCTCTGATTGATATCTTCGTGCCAAAGAAAACGTCTTCGACGAATTCGAATAAATCACGTTTTCAACAAAGCTCTGGTTTGGACAAAATATTGAGAGTAGAACAGTTTATAAAAATAAGGCTACCCATAGGAATAGACCATCATTTAGCCTTACCCGATTCCAGCTAAATTGCCATAACCACGACGGACTTTGGGAATAAAGAGAAGTCGGCAGCGCGGACTCCGGAGAAAGCCGGGTAGATCACTCTGTCTTCCGAATTTCTCGATGACGGTTACCATTGAAGGACAGCAGCTCCTTGATGGGATCTAAGGTCGATAGCCAAATAGAAACTGATTAAGACATCGTTTCACAAGCCATTTAGACACTCTGCAAGCCGTTGACAGCGGAACAATAGAGCCACCAGTAATTATCATCTCATGTTGAGGGTTCCTTGAATTAGGCCTGTCCGTCTTTAACAGCAAACGATAACTCTTTCTCCCCTTGGCGGGGACGAGAACCTTCTTACAACGGATCCGGGCAACTAATGTTGGATTGGACACTAAAGGAAACCATGTCTGTGTCTCCAAAGCTTTCCATCTGAAAGAAACCGATGCCCATGTTGTTGAAATGTATAATAGCAAGCGTCAGATTCGACATTCAATATTCAGCCGTCGTTCATAAAAGAATTTCCGCGTCAATAACCGAAAAACCTATTTCGTATGACAATTAGCTCCAATTCAACATGTGTACGAAATAAATATAATACAAGCACAAGAAAGTTGAGTCAACAGTTTTCAATGATGTCAGCAAGACATGATGATGTTCTACACATGAAATCCTAATCACTGACCATTATTCTTTATCCAAATGAATTTCCAAGTCGTTTTCAGAGTATGTATCTCAGTCTCGCTTTAATTGTGGCTGTTTGTCTGATATTGACAGACGTATTCTTTGCTGAAACTGCGGATAGGATGTAAACATCGTCGGTACCAATGTTTGGCACATTACAGTTTATGCTTATATCAATGTACAGCGAGAATGTATTCAAGTATCATATACTATTTTACAAGTACGTCATTGAATACGTTTCGTCTGTAGACATTTTAGCGTATATCGGAAGCCTTGAAGCCCAAATAACCCAACCGTCAGAATCGAAAAGAATACAAGTGTCTAGTCAGACATCCAATAGGCAGATGACGGTCATGAAAGATTTTCATTCTATAACCAAAATACTATATTCTAGGCTCATTTTTTTATGATAGATGCTCGACATTTGAAATAGAAATGCTGTTAGCCACATGTAAATAATTCAAACGGTTGCAAAGAACAAATTCTGACACTTAGCGATTTTAAGAAAATGATATTTATTGATATCACCAAATGAAATTTTGTGCTATGTGTCTGATCTCTCTCATCATGTCGCTAATTGTATGTATTATAGTTTTTTTGTTTATGGGAAATTTTCTTAAATATAATTACCATGGCAACAGGTACAAAAGTCTTTATTTTGGAAATTCTAAAGGTTATGATCTTTCAATTATTGAATATGCAGTAACAATATTTTACACGCTTATTATTCACTGAAAAGAATCAAGTATTTACATATCTGAAATACAACGCTTGGTTATCAGTAAACTACATTTTTGAAGCGCAATATATCTGCAACGTGTGAAAATCCAGTTTTGACTTTCCATTTGTGTGACGCTTTAAGGTTATCTTTGAAATTGTTGACCTTTTCCATTGTTCAGCTATAACTTTCTGTTTATTAACATATTTCATACACTTCTGATGATCAATTGTTGGCGTCTTTCTAGGAAATGAAGTATATTTGCAAAACTTTGTTGATGATCGATGCCTGCTAATGTCTGTGCTCCAACACCCACGATATTTAACGTCATTTGAAGTTATTGGTATTCTTTTACCTCGGATTTCTTTTACGTGGTCATCTCTCATGTATTTGTATGTTGCCTTAATTGTCTGCGTTTTCAATAATTGTTTACGTTGGCGATGGTTTCATATACACACTTGTATGACAGCATGCTTTTGGACCTCCAAAAGGTAACAAGCATCATAAACATCAAAGAAAAATCAGGAGTAATTAACTCAATAAAACGCCAGCGATTTACCAATACAGCAAATGCTCTTTCATGTCGAAATACTTTATTTACACGAACATCCAAAGTCCAAGCAGGCATAACAGAAATATTTATAAACGTAAGCTGTGGTTAATTGCATGGGAGGAGCGGTCATCAGTTCATCAATGATGCCGGCAAGACATTATGATGTTCCTATCATTAAATCCGTATTGCTGACCCATCAATGAATTCAAATCGTATTTTACAATATACATGGCAAACTTTCACCATCCAGTGCTGTTCAGTTCTGCACCACTCGGTACTGTTCAGTTTCATGTTGGTAACCTCTAGGTAGCCTGCTGGTAATGCACGAAAATTTAAAGCCTGATATCGTGAAGTCCTGACTGAAAAGTACCGTGAAGTTACCCATCAGTTACCCTATAGCAGAAAATGGTAGATTCTTTCCAGTTAACCGATTAACCGTTAATCGATTGGTATATGTAGCCTGCGCGATCCTAACTTTGCAGTACCATGCAGTTCAGAGTCAAAGACTACTGGTCAATTACTGATTGCTAGTCAATATGTAATATCATAAATGAAATATGTGGTAACTTATAGGTGACAGATTGGTAATCTTCAATTGGTGACCAACTTGATAACTGAACACCGGGCAGTTACCAAGAAGTACTGATGTCCAAGCAGTGCCGGTTGGTCATCGTTCAGTAACTGAGTAGTAACCAGTCAAGTTACAGATGTGTTACCTCATTGTTACCAATCTGCAACCAAGCGTGAAAACTTAGTTCGTAATATAGCAGTAGCCGCTCGGTAACTGCTATTGCCCAATCAGCAGAAAATGCATAATAACCAAAAGGTGAGAGAGCAGAGGCTGATTGGATGAAAACTGAACGATAGTGTAAATGAACCTTTCCTACCTAGCAGTGCTGTTAAACTTTCCACCAATAAGTAACCAATAAGTGGCGCCACCTTCAGGCAGATGTTGCTGAAATGCAGTACCAACTGTCGTCTTGTTGCAAGGAATGCGTATGCCGAATTTCGGAAGAAACCAACAAAGCGTTTGGAAGATATAGCTTGACATACAGACATCCACGAACATATACGGACACAAAGAAGCAAGAATCATTTTAAAGTCCCCGGCCGTATTACAGATTAAAATGACCAGAGCGGGATGGTCATACAACATTAGAGATTAAAATGGGAAGAGCAGGATAGAAATACAGTATTACATATTAAATACAGAGCAGGATGGTCACACAATATTACAGATTAAGATGACCAGAGCCGGATGGTCATGCAATAATCCAGATTAAAATGACCAGAGCAGGATGGTCATAAAATATTACAGATTAAAATGACTAGAGCAGGACGCTGGCACGATATTACAGATTAAAATAACCAGAGCAGGATGGACATACAATATTACAGATTAAAATAACCAGATCTGAATGGCCATACAATATTACAGATTAAAATAACCAGAGCAGGATGGGCATACAATATTACAGATTAAAATGACCAGATCAGGATGGTCATACAATATTACAGATTAAAATGACCAGAGCAGGATGGCCATACAATATTACAGATTAAAATGACCAGACCAGGATGGTCATACAATATTTCAGATTAAAATGACCAGAGCAGGATGGCCATACAATATCATTCTGAAATGACCAACGAAGGACGCTAATACAATATTACAAATTAAAATGCCAAGAGCAGAATGGTCATACAATATTACAGATTAAACTGCCAAGAGCAGGATGTTCATGCAGTATTACAGATTAAAATAACCAGATCAGGATGGCCATACAATATCATTCTAAAATGACCAGCGCAGGACGCTAATACAATATTACAGATCAAAATGACTAGAGCAGGAAGTTCATAAAATATTACAGATTAAAATGACGAGAGCAAGATTGTCATGCAATATTACATATTAGAATGATGGAAGCAGAGTGGTCATACACTATTACAGATTAAAATGATCAAAGCAGGTTGGTCATATAATATTACAGATCAAAATGACTAGAGCAGGAAGTTCATAAAATATTACAGATTAAAATGACGAGAGCAAGATTGTCATGCAATATTACATATTAGAATGATGGAAGCAGGATGGTCATACAATATTACAGATTAAAATGATCAAAGCAGGATGGTCATACAATATTACAGATAAAGATGACCAGTGCAGGATGGCCATGCAATTTTACAGATTAAACTGACCAGAGCTGGATGCTCACAAAATATTACAGAATAAAATGGGAAGAGCTGGATGGTAATACAATATTACACATTAAGATGACTAGAGCAAACTGGTCGTGAAATATTTCAGATTACAATGATCGAAGCAGAATGGTCATACAATATTACAGACTAAAACGATCGAAGCAGGATGATCATACAATATTGCAGATAACAATGACCAGGCCAGGATGGTCATACAATATTACAGATTAAAATGAAAAGATCGGAATGATCATAGATTATTAGAGATTAGAATGGGAAAAGCAGGATGGAAATGCAATATTTCATATTAAACTGACCAGAGCAGATGGTCATACAATATTGCAGCTTGAAATAACCAGAGCAGGATGGTCACACAATATTACAGATTAAATGACCAGAGCATGAAAGTCATACAATTTTGTAGATTGAAATAACCAAAGCAGGATGGTCATACAATATTCCAGATTAAAATAACCAGGGCAGGACGCTAACATAATATTACAGATTAAAATGCCCAGAGCAGGATGGTCATACAATATTACAGATTAAAACGACCCGATCAGGATGGTCATACAATATTACAGATTAAAATAACCAGGGCAGGACGCTAACATAATATTACAGATTAAAATGCCCAGAGCGGGATGGTCATACAATATTACAGATTAAAATGCCCAGAGCAGGATGGTCATACAATATTGCAGATTAAAATGACAAGAGCATGATGGTCATACAATATTACAGATTAAAATAACCAGGGCAGGACGCTAACATAATATTACAGATTAAAATGCCCAGAGCAGGATGGTCATACAATATTAAAGAGTAAAATGATCAGCGCAAGATGGTCATACAATATTACAAATTGAAATGACCAGAGCATGATGGTCATACAATATTACAGATAGCAAGGACCAGTGCAAGATGGTCATACCATATTACAAATCGCAATGATCAGCGCAAAATGGTCATACAATATTACAGATTAGAATTATCGAAGCAGAATGATCATATATTACAGATAGCAATGACCAGGGCAGGATGGCGATACAATATTACAGATTAAAATGATCAGAGCAAGATGGTCATACAATATGACAGATAGCAATGACCTATGTAGGATGGTCATACAATATTACAGATAGCAATGATCAGTGCAAGATGGTCATACAATATTACAGATTAGAATGATCGAAGCAGAATGGTCATACAATATTACAGATACCAATGATCAGTGAAGGATGGTCATACAATATTACAGATAGCAATGACCAGAGCAGGATGGTCATACAATATTACAGATAGCAATGACCGGTGTAGGATGGTCATACAATATTACAGATAGCAATGAGCAGAGCAGGATGGTCCTGCAATATTACAGATAGCCATTACCAGAGCAGGATGGTCAAACAATGTTACAGATAGCAATGACCAGAGCAGGATGGTCCTGCAATATTACAGATAGCCATTACCAGTGCAGGATGGCTATACAATATTACAGACAGTAATGACCAGAGCAGGATGGTCCTGCAATATTACAGATAGCAATGACCAGAGCAGGATGGCTATACAATATTACAAATAGCAATGACCAGAGCAGGACGGTTATACAATATTACAGATAGCCAATACCAGAGCAGGATGGCTATACAATATTACAGATAGTAATGACCAGAGCAGGATGGTCATACAATATTACAGATAGCAATGACCAGTGCAAGATAGTTATACAATATCACAGATAGCAATGAAAAGAGCAGGATTGTCATAAAATATCACAGATAGCAGTGATCAGTGAAGGATGGTCATACAATATTACAGATAGCAATGACCAGAGCAGGATGGTCATACAATATTACAGATAGCAATGATCAGTGCAGAATGGTCATACAATATTACAGATAGCAATGACCAGAGCAGGATGGTCCTGCAATATTACAGATAGCCATTACCAGAGCAGGATGGTCAAAAAATATTACAGATAACAATGACCAGAGTAGGAAGGTCCTGCAATATTACAGATAGCCATTACCAGAGCAGCATGGTCAAACAATATTACAGATAACAAGGATCAGTGCAGGATGGTCATACAATATTACAGATAACAATGACCAGAGCAGGATGCTTATACAATATTACAGATAGCAATGACCAGAGCAGGACGGTCATACAATATTACAGATAGCAATGTCCAGAGCAGGATGGTCATACAATATTACAGATAGCAATGACCAGAGCAGGATGGTTATACAATATTACAGATAGCAATGACCAGAGCAGGATGGTTATACAATATTACAGATAGCAATGACCAGAGCAGGATGGTCATACAATATTACAGATAGCAATGGCCAGAGCAGGATGGTCATAAAATATTACAGATAGCAATGACCAGAGCATTGCGGTTATACAATATTACAGATAGCAATGACCAGAGCAGGATGGTCATACAATACTACAGATAGCAATGACCAGAGCAGGATGGTCATACAATATTAGAGATACCAATGACCAGTGCAGGATGGTCATACAATACTACAGATAGCAATGACTAGAGCAGGATGGACATACAGTATTACAGATAGCTATGACCAGAGCGGGATGGTCATAAATATTACAGATAGCAATGACCAGAGCATGATGGTCATACAATATTACAGATAGAAATGGCCAGAGCAGGATGGTCATACAATATTACAGATAGCAATGACCAGAGCAGGATGGCCATACAATATTACAGATACTAATGACCAGCGCAGGATGGTCATACAATATTGCAGATTAGAATGATCTAAGCAGAATGGTCATACACTATTACAGATTAAAATGATCTAAGCAGAATGGTCAAACAATATTACAGATAGCAATGACCAGAGCACGATGGTCATACAATATTACAGATAGAAATGGCCAGAGCAGGATGGTCATACAATATTACAGATAGCAATGACCAGAGCAGAATGGTCATACAATATTACAGATAGCGATGACCAGTGCAGGATGGTCATACAATATTACAGATTAGAATGATCTAAGCAGAATGGTCATACAATATTACAGATTGGAATGATCTAAGCAGAATGGGCATGCAATATTACAGATTAGAATGATCTAAGCAGAATGGTCATACATTATTACAGATTAGAATGATCTAAGCAGAATGTTCATACATTATTACAGATTAGAATGATCTAAGCAGAATGGACATACAATATTACAGATCAGAATGATCTAAGCAGAATGGACATACATTATTACAGATTAGAATGATCTAAGCAGAATGGTCATACAATATTACAGATTAAAATGATCGAAGCTGAACGATCATACAATATTACAGAGTAGAATGATCGAAGCATAATGGTCATATAATATTACAGATTAGAATGATCGAAGCATAATGGTCATATATTATTACAGATAACAATCACCAGTGCAGAATGGTCATACAATATTACAGATTAAACTTTTGATCAGAGCAGGATGATCAAACAATATTGCAGAATAAACTTTTCCGAGCAGGATGGTCATACAATGTTACAGATAGCAATGACAAGAGCAGGATGGTCATACAATGTTACAGATAGCAATGACAAGAGCAGGATGGTCATACAATGTTACAGATAGCAATGACAAGAGCAGGATGGTCATACAATGCCACAGATTAAAATGGTCAAACCAGGTTGGTCATACAACATTACAGATTAAAATGATCAGTGCAGGATGATCATACACCACGATAGATTATAATGATCAAAGCATGCAGGGTGGTCATACAACATTACAGATTAAAATGATCAGTGCAGGATGATCATACACCACGATAGATTATAATGATCAAAGCATGCAGGGTGGTCATATGTCTTGACTATAAAAGAATATTTGACCTTGCAAACTCTGTACACTTTCATTCCCGGTTATTCACCTGATATAAAAGGGGGAGGGGGATATTCAGCAAAATAAACAAAATAAAACTCGAACATATAAAATCCAGGATATTTTGCAAAACCGCAGATATTTTACAACTGAACACAACAAACAAGCTTGATGTCCAAACCATGCTAATTACATGGTTCAACACATCATATTTTAAAAATCAAGGGGATTTCATCGTAAAAAAAACCCGAATCAATCACCTCTAAATGAAATGATAATTGGAGACAACCTAATCGTTTTCATTTCAAATATCTGATATATATAGACTGAAGTTTTCGGTAAAAATACATTTCTAATCGACATATACAAGTGTCGAATCCTCGGCTTATCGACATTGGTCTTTTGAGAAACCGATACTTGCATATGATAAAATATGTAGATATTAAGATACATCAACTAATAACGCTTTCTCGCAAGGCTTGTGTACTGATAACTTAAAAGATTTCGACATAGCAAATTTCCAGTAATCGTGTCTGTTTAATGATGCATAATATGAATAATTGGGACACGATGGTCCCCCGGTATATACGTGATGAAATGTGTATACATATACCCTGTACTCCTCTGTAAATACATGTGATTCTGGTATACTTTTATTTGCAAATTTGATTATCAATTGAAATAGTGTAAGCACACTCATATGTGGCATACAAAATAATTTATACATGTACTTTAAAGATAATTCAAAAACCCAGAAAGCACAGCAAATCTAACACGGCAAATAGAATTATAGATTCACAGAAAACACACATATATCCATTTGATAATCTTTCAGCGGAAGACCATTGCCTATGATGAAATCGGATGACTCGGTGGAGTCATTGAGACTTTGGATGTTTATGTTGACGGTCACTTTCTTGGTATATACAAAGAAGCGATTATGATGTGATAAACTGAGAAATTGTCATTCAGCTTCTATTTATGTTTTAAAAATAAGATTAAGTGTGCAGAAATTCATCTACCGCATTTGTTTCTAAAAAATTATGTCATTTCACGATCGAACATCTTCTTTTGTAGTCTTACGTGAAGATAGCCAATTAAACGGACGCTTATAGGCTATAAAACCCCATATCTGTGACATTCGTGTCGTTACAGGTCTTGCTGTGACGAAACAAATGGTCAATTCCATTCGAATTAACCCGAAGAATTCCCCAAATTTCCCCAAAACAGAGAGGTGTTTGGCATGACAGGAGCGCCAATTGATATGGGTGTAATCTTGATTTATCTACACCAATTTGATTATGTGCGAATCTCCAGGAATGGGCTTCAACAAAAGGGACTGACTGAGGGATTATTATCACTGACGGCCGCTGTCGCCACTTGCGAGTGCTTGACCATTGTCCGGTCGTCTGGACTGTGGGATTGGTCCTGGTCGGACAACTGTAGAAAAGTCTTTCTAACTAGTAAATGATCTGATGGTATTCTCTCAGGTGAGAGGGCCTCTGAATAAAGCAAAAACCCCAAGGCGAGTAATCTTGATATAATGAAGAGCCTCGGGCCTAGCACCAGTAACCGGACCTGAACTGAAACGGATTATCACACCCCGCCCAGTCCTATTTCGCGCCTCGGCCTCACACAGTGTCCGTCCCCTCAATGATAGGTTAACCACAATACCCCTATCATTTACCGTAACAAGTTTTTGACCAGTTAGATCGGGCAATTGATAACCACCAGGCCTCCTTTGATCCGCTTAATGTCACGCTGCTTAATGAAGTGAACTTTTTCAAGGGTATTAGCAACTGATATCTCATACTTTTTCGCGAGAACGTAATCCCGAGACCATCTGCCTGTTGTATTTTGAAAATATTATAGGAAACAGTCACTAGACAGATGCGAAATACTTATTCTTCAGGTCCGACAAGAACTCGCCCACAAACGAAAATGAAAAAGGACTTGCTCAAGTCGAAATATACAATACCGCTTCGCTACGAAAAATTTGATAACCAGTAAGACACGCCACGGGCACAAATAATTCCTGGAATTCATAAGATTCCTTATATTGACGTTATTGCGTCAAGATCTATACGTATTTTCTTCTCGCCCGTAGAAATGTCCACTTGATCAGATTTTTTATATCCTGTGTCGACAATATTAAAAAGTGAAAAATTTAACAGATGTTATTTTTTCATGCACTTGTTACACAATCCCCTAGTATACATTGCAGCATATTTACTTTTCAGGCTATATATACACTTTTAGAATATCACATTTATATAATATAACCCTTAATTTACTAGTATTACAAATTTCTAACCAATGATATTGATATTCATCTAGACCGGTGATAGATTTATCAACGTTAAGAGACGCAAAGATCTCTAGCTCTACCTTAAGCCTTATACTTCTTGGATGGTGAAAGCGTGTGGATAAACTCTCGGTCTGTTGGACACATCTCTCCATGGGATTTCTCAGCCAGAAAATAACATATTTATATCCAGTTATTTTTAGGATGATATTGTATTGGTAAAGGACATATACTGGTTTAGATTGGGTCAGTCCCATGATAGATTCGAACTGCAACCTCAGATTTTGGCACCAAAATCACCAGTAGTAAAATGCAAGCGCTTGTATTTAGAGAATATTCCAAAAGATCCTGAATATGTCTCATATATACATGTCACCTGTTGTATCCTCTGAAATGATGTGATTCCAATCAACGACACTAAAACGTATTACAGAAATTGGTTGGGCAATATTATGTTTAGCGTTTCCTTCCAGATTTTATTCAAATTGGTGACAAATGTACACCGTTGGCGGATTTTTCTTGCATGTACTCATTTTGTTGTTAAGCTTGAAGCTTGACATTCACTATTCAGTCGCCGTTCGCAAAATATTTTTTTACGTTCGACAGTTAGCAAACAGGCATAAAATGAAGTTTGTTTTTCTCAAGAGAGAATCAGTCAACATTTTTCAATGATGATAGCGTGACAGCATGGTGTTCTGTTCCTATGATTCTTATCACTAACAGGTATTTATCTTTGTTTCTCAATCATGTTTTGGTTCATTTGGACACTAAGTGTGGGGGTATGCAACTCATGGTGTTCAAACGCTTCGCTTATCCCTGGGTTAACTGAAATTAGAAACCTGCTAGGAAATAGATCTTACGTCGCATTTCGCCGTCAGTGTGCGATATTTCTTACAGAATTTGATAAACGTAAAATGGGGACTTTTGATGGAATAGCCTTGCTCGACAAGTTCCTGCAATACTGTTTTGTGGCATTGGTTGAAATAGTCCCATTGTTAAACACAAATAGACATCAGCACAGGCATCGGAGTGGACATAGATCTCCATGGAAATCTTTGCGGTTTGCATCACCCGTACCCCGAAATCTTTTTGATGAGCCTTCAATAGCTCTTCCTTGTCGTAGGGTAACAATAGAGTTATAAAGGATTTGGACCCATAAATACTTGTCAATGATATGCATTTGAACATCCAGATACAAGCGTCTAGTCCGTCATTCAATCTTCATCCGTCACCCATTGAAGATTCTTCCTATCCGTAATTATAAGACCTACTTCATATAACAGCATTAGCACTAAATTTAAAACAAAATCATAGTATAAGCTAGTTTCCTGCAAGTGATTGAACAATTTTCACTGAACCCGGCAAGACAACATGATTTTCCAAAAATATCAAATCTATATCGCTGATAGTATTATTAATCCATACGATGTTCCTGTTAAAGTCGTTATCTGAAGAATGATGTATCGCGGTCACGCTTTGGTTGTGTCTGTTCATATGAACACCATGAGAATGGGTTCATACGGTCCCTAGCCCCGGATGTTGGTGTTTTCCGGCAACACTGAAAGCTGTTGACCACTTATCCCTATAGCCTGTATTAATATTTTATGTTGTATACCTGCTTGAATGTTGGAGCTAATGTGTGCAATTTTCAAAAACTCAATCAAAGCGTGACTGGTATACACCATATGGATGTATACGATTTGTAAATTAATTTTCAAGAAGGAATAGTGCTCATTGATACAGACTTGACGATAGGAACCCCATGATGTCTTGGTGTCATCATTGAAATATGTTGCCCGGTTAATTCTCTCTTGCGAAAAACTTAACATGTGTTTATTCACTTTATATTTCATGCCTGCTTTGGGATATCTGTTGTGTGATAAGGTCTTTCGAGTATAGACTCAGAAATCCTACGGCGGCGAAATATTGAATGCCAGATATGACGCTAGTATTCAACTATATTTTTTTCTGGTTCATGGTTTATTCATCCTCAATCCCCCAAATTCTGCCAGGCAACAAAGCATGCCATTGGACATTGGACTAAGTTTTATCTGGACAGATCCTGCAGAATTTCGTGTCTCCTGTTAAACATTAATTCTCCGGTTATTTGTTCTTTCTAATAAAAACATTTCAGTTCAGTTCATACAGGAATGGTGGTCGCTGTTGAACGATAGTAATTGTAAAAAATATAGAAAACTAAAAACATACTACTCAAACTTATGAAGCTTGATTAATATTATTGGGCTTTCAAGTTAAAATTATGGTACCGCTACACATAAAAAAAAATAAGACATATCATAAAACTCCAAATCGGAGCAATCAAAGAACCACAAGATCAAATATTACCTCATTTAAAACTACAAGTTTGTATATCTCTGACAGCTGCAAGTAACCACCAACAGATGCATATTTCATACACGACTGTGTCTTTTATTGAGGATTTCTATTTTTTCTTTATTTGCTCGCCGTGATAAAGCGCCCATTTTATTTCGCATCACTGCTTTTGTCTCATTCCGATCTATTTGATGTATTATGCATATTTGACACATTCAGCATCATAAGCTGTAAAATTGATAGGATCATACATTCAAATGCTAATCCGGTAAACAATTGTACAAATGGATATTAACTTGGTCCCCTATTCAGGACCTTATAGGCAATACATTCAGCGCGGTATACCTGGGACGCAATATCTGGATTTATTGGGTCCTATGTAGCTTCAAATTATGAGACCGTGATGGAAGGGTTGTGTTTAAACATCCGTAAGGAGCACGCGGCATCCAGAACATGAAATACATTCTATACTCCCCTTTTACTTCGACAGATAATTCTAGAGATACATGCAGCTATAGCAGGCCTAAATTATTATATACTAGTATAGTGAAATAAAAGTCTAATAAATATGGATGTAGATAGGTTCACTACCGTCACTCATTTTTTACCACGGAAGATATGAACTCTGGAACTATATTATGGCTTACAGTATGCACACACGGAATGATCGAAACCAAATTTCGTCGTTTTCAAACAAAGGCAATATATCATGTGCGCTCCACAGTTAAAAAAAATCAGACTATAAAGGCGCGGAAGTCTATCAGTGTGTCAAAATTCGAACAGTGATTATTTTGTACATAAAACAACACCTCTTTTCGGAGTCGAGTGAATACCGTGTTCTTAGTTCACTTTTCTGTCGTATAATTCAACTTCTTTTTTTTGGGGGTGGGGTGAGATTTACTATTTAAGAATTATATTGAAAATGATATGCGAAGCTGCCTAATATGTTTGTTTTTTTTGTTAATTAAAAAATAAGGTTGATATCTTTTCAAACCAGGTTTACCAATTTTTGAGCTGCATAACATTATATTGTCAACTGATACACAGCATTAAATTGTTTTCGCATCACATATTTATCTCATGAAAACACATACGTTTAAGCAGAAATTTCCACCATAGATATCTTTACATTATATTTTAATTTACATACTTCGCATCGAATTTTGGCCATTTAACATGTCTACATCAATTTACTCAATGTTTACGTTGTATATCACATATATACATCAGCTTTGCCGCACATCTATTCAATAGTTACGTATCTTTATATTAAATTCCATACTACACGGATGGCGTCAAGGCTACGTCTACTACACTGCACTGATGAAGTCAAAGGTATGTCTACCATACTAAACTAATGGCCGCAAAGCTGAAATACCATCTACTACACTCAAAAACTCATTATCATACTACACCCAAAAAACAATTCTGTTGAACAGAAAATAATATTGTATGGGAGATGACAGATTAGATTGTGTTATACATTGAATGTTTCTGCTCCTGTGTCATATAACAGAATTCTATCTGTCATCTCCCATATAACAGAATGTTCTGTTAGTTTAACAAAATGGGATTTGGGTGTATTTTGTTACAGATATTCTTTGCCGTACAGTTTTATCGAATGGACTTCCCAGTATGTTGTAAAGCGGTTTGGGATTTCAGGCCATGTTTGGGAACACGTGCGATAAATTACTAAAACTGAAATACTTGGACCACGTCGGCTCAATTCTGAAATTCCCGCGTGCTCTTCTTGGGGCGTTATATATGATGGAGGGCCACCCCAGTCCAATCATGTTTCGAATAAGTTGGTTGTAGACAAACGCGTTCACATGCTTTCAAACGCTTTCAGTCCTCTTTTCAACTCAGGATTTGTAAATAATAGTTCATTGGTCATTTTTCCTTCTCACTGAATGCTAAATTTAATGTTCATTGCGCGTCGTGTTCCGAAAAGGTTTATCGAATACTATAGATGATGTATAGGAAACAAAATAATACTGACAGATGGAATTTGTTGTAATTTGTTGTAGATGATGTATATTGGTGTTTCGCGTTCACGGAGCGATGACTTGTAGCCTACATATAGTATGCGACTATTGAGGGATACCTCATTTTTCGATTTCAACATTTTCTCTTTTATTAAAGCGATCCCACACTTGAGATTTTAAAATAAACCGGTCCTCCTAAAATTTTGAAAGAAAAATAGCAAAACTAATACACGCGACGGTCGGCATGCAGCCGTCGTCCATTCTGAATTTTCGCATCCATAACCGAAAGACATTTTGAGACACTATACTAACACCAATAACCAAGCAAGAATGAGATAAATTTATGTATATACATGTATTTCATTTAATTTAATTTCTTGCCAGGACGCTGTCAACAGTTTTCAATGAATCCGGTGTAAAAGGCCAGATTGTCCCGTAGGAATAACTGTTCGGGTCCTATCTTTTAACCTAGCTAAGACATTCATTACTGACTTGCGCAACTCAGGTAAGACAAATTTTCTTAAAGAGAAACATATGAAAAGGGACATTGTTTCCTGGAACATCCATTCCAGGATATCATAAATTATGTATCACTGACCAAACCCGAATTCCTCGTTGAGTAATATTCATCTACAAACTTAATTTTAGTCTGATAATAAACTGACCAGTTTGCATATTGATACTAACTTTGGAGATGGACAGACGGTTAATTATGTGAATAATCGATACTGTTTTCAAGGATGGAGAGAATAGACATTGTAGATATAGGAAGAAGAAGAAGGATGGAGAGATTGACGTGGTTACCAAGGTGTAATCTTGTGCAAAGGCGTGATTCAGGTCAAGTGGGGAAGTATTAGCTAGCCCATGCCTGTATCAAAGATGACTGCAGTAAAATGCAAAACCCAATCGATTCCGGGCCAGAAAAAGGACAAAATACTGACACGTGTCCCCTCGGCAGCACGATTGCGGAAAATTCGGTTCAGTGGGGTATGATGGCTTTTCCACTAGAGTTGAGGCCAAAACGTATGAGCTTCGATCACATTTGACAGAATCGGTTTGGAGTCCAGAAATTATCTTTCTTCTTCACTACACTCCAATCTCACAAATTTCTGGTCGTCCTATTTGCATTAACGTGAAATGTCACGATGGGTTTTGTGCGCACGTCGCCGTCTTCAGCATTGGCCAGGCCGTTGGCATTTTTTTCGGTGGGGAAGGCCCGGGCTACATTACTTAGACCTGGCTGGGTTTTGGCGGAAAAACCTCGGATAAATGTAAACGTTTGAATACCGTCTCCAGCTAAATTCGATTTTCCATGGCTCATATATCACTTAAGTTTGTCCGTAAAATGAATTTGCTGTCCTCCTGCTCGAGCCGATCCGAGGCAATTTCTTGATTTCTACCCAGTTTTGGAGGAAATCAAGCAGAAATCCCAAGTCGTTCCTTCATATGGTTCGAGCCTTACCGAACGTCTGAACACAGCTATATCCGTTTGATCGTAAAACCAATATGCTTTGTAAAGGAAAGCATCCGTTAGTTATACTGCACCATTCCTCATCGAGCAGAGAAGTTTATTAATTTTGGTAATGTGAGCTGTGAAGGCTTAATCTAATAAGTCCTTGTCAAAGTTCCGTGGTAAACAGAACTTTGACAGCTCCCAGAATGCTTATTTGCTGAGACAATTTTGTCACCTTTGAACAGAAATTATATTTTTGGAGCAAATTACGTTAAAGAAAATTGCAGCTTTACTTGTTTATATTAACAGATTCACTTAAATATTCATGCACGTGATTAAAAAAATATGTACTTATGGCAACTTGTTAGTAAAATTTTAACACATATAGTACGCGCGTTTTGAACATCTGTGCGATTTTAAAATTGCGTTGCGCGTTTTTCAAGTTTGTGCAAGTATTTAAGAATAGCGCAAAACAATTTTATAATGAGCCGAGAAGTAAGAACCAGTAGAAAGAGATAGACTGCATATAAGATTTATAGTCGATGCGATCATAACCATCCCCGTGTTAAGCATGCATACAAGAAATACCTGACAGACAGCAAATTTCTTCAGTTTTACCCGCATATAACACCGCAAACTTGACCAATTATAACCACAATCAATATCGGTCTCACCTCAGACCTTTTTCGTTTATTACTATTTTCCTGCTTCATGAGGTAAGGGTAAAAGGGGAGTTATAACAAATAGGATTTAACCACTCTAGAAGTTTATGTTTGTTGGTAATCTGCTTACGAACATGGGGGTTCAGACTAATACAGTCATAAGAAAGATTACCGAACACGCCTTCAAAGCTGGCCTTATTGTTTTCCTCAGATCGGATCGCACTCTGTCCTCGTTCGCCATGAGTAATAGGATTTTCATTATGTTTGGCTGAATAATTTCCTTAATCAATCACTTCCTCTTCGTCGATATCTCCAGCCCCAAATCGGGCAGAGCATAATTAATCTGGTTTGGGTAAATATTCGGAAAAAACATTCGCAGAAAATATATAACTTTGATCCTAACTACATGGACAAAATTAGATATTGTTGGAAAATTAAATCGTATCGGACATTCAGTTGGAAGCTGTCATCCACCAAGAAATTCAGCTACAATACTCGAGAGACAATGTTCGAAACTGAAATCCAAGCAGATATCTACATTTACATAAACTCAAGCTATGGGTTTTTTTTGTAAGACAAAAGCGGTCGACGCCGTTATCAGATATGCCAAGAAGATTTTCTTGTCTTGTCATCATATTCTTATTATCCTTGTGATGTTTTAGAAATATGCAGTGAAATAGAAATATGTGGTGTTATATTATTCCTTGTCAGACGCGCCGGCATCGTTTCCCACCCCCCTATTAATGTTGCCTTTAATTATCACATATTATTTGCTTGTACAAATGGATTTCCACATCGATTTAGGGTATAATCATTTGATTGTGAAGCTTTACATTTAACTATGATGGAGATATTAAACAAGTGACTTGCAGACTGTCCCTAACCTCCAGACTGTCCCAAACCTCCAGACTGTCCTTAACCTTCATACTTTCCGTAACCTCGCTCAGACTGTCCCTAACCTCTGTCAGACTGTCCCTAACCTCTGTCAGACTGTCCCTAACCTGGGTCTGACTGTCCCTAACCTGGGTCAGACTGTCCCTAACATCCAGACTGTCCCTAACCTGGGCCAGACTGTCCCTAAAATCGGTCAGACTGTCCCTGATCCCGGTCAGACTGTCCCTAACCTCGGTCAGACTGTCCCTAACCTCGGTCAGACTGTCTTTAACCTCGGGCAGACTGTCCCTAACCTCCAGACTGTCCATAACCTCGGCCATACTGTCCCTAACCTCGGTCAGACTGTCCCTAACCTCGGTCAGACTGTCCATAACCTCGACCAGACTGTTCCTAACCTCGGTCAGACTGTCCCTAACCTCCAGACTGTCCCTAACCTCGGTCAGACTGTCCCTAACCTCGGTCAGACTGTCCCTAACCTCCAGACTGTCCCAAACCTCCAAACTGTCCCTAATCTCCAGACTGTCCCTAACCCCGGTCAGACTGTCCCTAACCCCGGTCGGACTGTCCCTAACCTCGGCCAGACTGTCCCTAACCCCGGTCAGACTGCCCCTAACCTCGGTCAGACTATCCCTAACCTCGGTCAGACTGCCCCTAACCTCGGTCAGACTATCCCTAACCTCGGTCAGACTGTCCCTAACCTCGGCCAGACTGTCCCTAACCTCGGTCAGACTATCCCTAACCTCGGTCAGACTGTCCCTAACCTCGGCCAGACTGTCCCTAACCTCGGTCAGAC